>CAEFZX010022623.1:0-53388 GCA_903066825.1 Alfaro cultratus | reverse complement strand
AATTAAAATAATAAAGTATATTTTTAATATTGTACAAGCATGAATAAATAAAATATTTTTGTATACTATTTCTGTTTCATCATTTTAAGCCAGACTTACTTGAGTACTTTTAATTGGGAAACCCTGGACCACTTTAGTATTTGAGGTCTACCAGTTGGCTTTAGAGCCGCACCCTCTGTCCCAATCCGGGTTCTTTCCCCCGTGTTACACAATATTCAGCTTCTCCTGAGGAGAGCTTTTAAATGACAAACTGCTGCTGAACATTGTTTTCAATTGTCTGATTATGCGTGTCCATACTGGCAACACTCAATGCAATCAGGAAGAGAGACGTGCCTGAGGAACTTGTTCAGGTCTCCGTGTTTCATGTACTCAAACACCATGATGAGAGGGTCGCTCTCCACACAAACGCCGTAGAACGTGACGATGTGCTCATGCTGCAGGTTGGTCAGCAGCTCGGCCTCTCTGTGGAAATCCTTCCTGGCATTTTCACTGGCCTCTTTCAATGTCTGCAAACACATACATGCACATATGCACATAAATGGCATTTTTAGCAGAGCAACAAATAAAGAAACTTTACGCTTTTTGCTTTCTACACTACTGGTGACTGGCAATTTTTCATTCTGGGCTTTCAACATATTATGTTGGTCCTTTTTTCTCAGTGGAAGCAAACAGAGTGATCTTCCTATCAAACTGCATTCCAGCTCAGAATACAAAGAGTTAAATTAATATTACATTGACAGAGACAAGGCGGAGAGGTAAAAGAGCCTTTTTCTAAATTAATCTTAATCTCTTCAGTGAATCAGGAAATCTTTGAGGGAGGTTGAGTAACACAAGCATCTGTGACGGAGAAAGAAGAAATGAGAGAAATGTCAGTGTGTGAATAGGGCATGAAGAGTTGCAGGAAATGAAAGTGATACAGGCTCTGTATTAGTTTCCCATCTAAAAAAAAAAAAGATATAGAAAAATTCTCTTGTCCTACATGAATAATAGATTGTCTTCCTACATCATATGACATGGATATACGTAAGTCGGTGTCTCTCTGTGTACCAAAACAGAAAGAAACTCAGATTACACACACAGAGCAAGAGGTCATGAAGTCAATGACCTATAGCCCTTGGCCCAGAAAGCAAAGATGGTAGAAAACCTGACTGCACACAACTTCTTCAGCCAGCATTAAAGCAAAAGTGCATCTGGAAATGCTTTTCTGGTCATGTACATGCCAGTCTGTAATATAATACAGCATAAAGATTACATGCAGGACTATAAGAAGATAGAGAGGGAATGAAAGCCTGTGCTTCAATCTACGTTTCTAATCTAATATCAAACCTACAACACCTGACAATACATCCCTTGAACTTTTTTTTTGTATTTTGTTAACATACAGCCAAGCAAACATCAAGTTATTTCATTGTCATTTTATGTGAAAAAACATTATAAAGTCAAGTATAATTCTGAAGTGGGAGGGAAAAAGATGCTTGTTTTTTGTCATGAATATGTATTGTGCTGCTTCGAAGCCATACTTTTGATGCAGTATACAGTATCTCTACCAAATTTGCATGTTAGCAGACTGAATGTTTGTAAGTTGTTAACTCTCTTTCAGATTTGGTGAAAATCACTTCTACCTCAGATTTAAAAAAATTGATTTAGTTCTGGGTTTTAACTTGGTCAGGAATATGCTAGAATTTAAACTATTTCATTGCACCTCTGCATGTATGTTTAGATGTCTGCCTGAAAGGTGAAGCTCCACCTCATCTCAAGTCCTTTGCAGGCTCTGAAGTTCAGCATGGGCTGCATGATGATTTTAGTCATATTCAGCTCATAAATCATGTTCTCACACCCAACAACTCGATCCATGGATGCAACCTGACTGCTCACAATGTATGCGCATTTATGGCACATTGAAGCCTTTGATCCAGAACTAGGAGGAAGAAGAAACTTAGAAGAAGAGACTCCTTGCCAAATCTTGCCTTTCTGTGTGGAAAAACTTAATTTCACTGCAGTTGTCTGTATGCTTTTACTGCAGTTGTTTTATGCTAATGTTAGAAAAATGAGTAAACCTTAAATTAAATGTGCAAACAGAAATGCTTGGGGGAAAAATATTTTATGTGCCTTTGTAGACATCCTAAGTTCATAAACTCAGATATTTAAATTTCGTGTTTGGACGGGTTAGGGTAAGTTAACCCGTCATGGTAGGGATGGTGCGTTCAGGGTGATGTACATGTATAGCTTTTCACCAGACGTAGCATTTTGTAAGTTTGATCTCTGTTGAGAGAAGCTTCTTTCCCACATGTGCTCTGTTTACCAGTTTCATTACTCAATTAATTGTTTTCTTTCAGTTTCACAATCATGTGCTATGGTGTGTTGGTCTATTACATAAACTCCACATAAAATCTAAGTTTGTTATTGTGACACAACAAAATGTGCAAGGGTTCAAGGTGAATGAATATTTTTGCTAAGCACTAGATATAGGAAGTGTGAATTGGCTTCCTGCTTAATTCCAGGATGTTGAAACCGACAATTTCTCTTCAATTTTCAGCTTTGTAGATTAAATCCATGCTTTTTATAAGCATGGATTTACAGCTTGTCAAATAAGGAACACATTTTGTTTCAACAAAGATTCTGTTTACTGCTTGTCTGTGCTTAATCATTGAAGAACATCAAATAACCTCTATAAAATAATCATGAATCACTGCACGGAGCTGGTCATAATAATGCTGGATCCAGGGCTGCTTGCTGCCGCCGAGACTTCCCTGTGAGGCAGAAACGTCTATAAGCAACCTATCTCACTCTCACTCTCTGAACTCAAAGTTGATTTAATTCCCAGGCCAAAAAGCCACAATATTACGCTGTTAGTCATCCAGTCTGAGCACATTCAGGTTCTTGGACAGATAAAAAAGCAATCAACAACCTCTAACTCAGAAACGTGGTGGGTCATTTACATGTGAGAAAGAAACATTATTGGACGAGTTTGGTGTTTCTTGTGGATGGGATACAGTCAAGTAAGTGTGCTGCACTCATATGGATGTGAATATTTTACTGAGCATTGGTACTTGCTGCAGCGTGATTTTGATTGATGGCTCCTCTGTGTTTAATATAGAGTAAGAGCAAAATAAAGTAGCTTCCATGTAATGGCTGACTGGGTGATTGATAACTGACTTCCTAACTGACACCATTAAACTTTCTTAGCGAGTGCATGTTTTAATATGGTAAACAATCAAGGACATGTTCTCGTGCTGCAGCGCAGACAGAGTGCAATGTACGGACAAAATAATTATGTGTAATTATATATTTAAATGGCGAGGCTGTGGCAGATTGTCAGCTCATAAACCAGTGCTCAGACAGCTCGTCTCCCATGGTGTTTGAATTTATGAAAGGCGGAATAAAAAATAAAAAGAGTGAAAGGTGATTTGTAGATAGAGACAGCATGAGTGAAGAGCATTTATAATTTATAGGACAAGCATAATATTAAACCAAAGTTGTAAACCACCCCATCTTACTTTAAACTTTGCTTTTTCCTCAGCAGTTCTCTCAATATTTTAATATTTCTATTCCAACATTTTGCTTCTTTTTCTGCTATTTTTTGGCAGATTCTTTGCACTTCAAATTTTGGATCATGGTGATGATTTAAGAAATGACAACATAACACTTGACACAGGATCTGAAAGATTGATTGTTTTTGAAAATATTATATGCCATTGATCTACTTGCTAAAATATGTCAACCAGATTGTGTTTTACTTATCAAAGATTCAACCAAAGGAGTGGAACAAATACTGTTGCTGTGTTTACAGTAAAAAACCCCAAATTAATTTCACAAAATATCTAACATGATCTCTTTTAATCCTCTCTGATGAGTCATGTTGCTTGCTTATTTCACTTTTCGCTTGCCTCTTAAATAAATATTTTCTAATTTTGTAGATGTGGACTGAGTTAGATTGCAATCTCAAATAAAAAACTGCATCAAGTTGCTGAAACAGCCTGAATTGCAAATCATTAAGTGATGTTTGGAGGTTTGCTATAACATCACATAGGATTTCAAAAGAAATTTAGTAAAGTCTGTGTCAGTTACTCACACAATGATATTAAACTTTTAAAAAATCTGTTTCTGGGTGCCGAGACTCCTGCTTCTCCCCCAAAACAATGAAGAAGATTGACATTTTCTGCTGTAGCAGAACAAAAAGCAGACTGAGCACCTTTAAGACATGTTTCTGGGACTTGTGAGGATTAAACAAAAGTCACATCTACTACCAGAAAAAATAATTCTATAATTTAATTAGGAAAACTGCGCAAGAGTTTTCTTTAGTTTTTATTCAAAAACTCTGATTTTGATTAACACTCTTTTTTTTATATAGAGCAATCAGACAATTTTCAGCTTGACCATACCTTACTGGGGATCAAAGGATTCTTACCTCAAAAATCTGTACTTACTTTACTAGTGAATGCAAAACAAAGTTGTTAAAAGTGGGAGTCAGACTCAGAGTTCCAAAACGATTAGAACTGTTTTAAATTAAGTCAGTGGAGGAACAAAAACAAAAGGAAGTTGTAATTTTGCAGTTTGGTGGTCTGGGAGTGCTATTTAAGTTCGCGCAGCGCATCAATAAGTGCCGGCCTTGGGGACATTGTCGAATGGGCGTAGAAGTGCATTCCTCTGAAGCCCACTTAATGCCCACCAATCTCTAAAAGCCGTGACCTTTCTGCTCAGAATGCATTAAAAGGCAGGCAGCAGGAAATGTAACTAAAAGTAGCAAGTCACGTCTTTTACACCAGCAAAAATGAACAAGAAGTAAAATAAAATATTGAAACTCTACTTTTCACCTACGTCATGTTTACAATCACATGAAAATATTAGCAGCAACGTCTCATCTAGATGTCTGTCTAAGGACAAGAAATTAATTTCATTGCATCCAAACAAAAAGCAACCCTAATTTTAAAAATTTAATAAAATATATTAACAATACTTTTCTAGTGGAGCAAAAGTTCAGACATCCAACACAATAACAGGTACTGTTGAACTTTCTGGTTAAACGTACTTGTGACCACCTTCTAGTCTCATCCTGAGGAACGTTCGCTCCGCTCCTCACTTCAGTTGTGAGTAGTTTGAGGAGTTTCTTTATGTGCAGAAAATTCCCAGTCACCCCATTTCATCAAAACATCAAGACCAGGTCTTTGATTCACCACAGGACTCCTTTCTTTTAATGCTCAACCAGTTCTTGGTGGATTCAATGCTATAGTATATTTTGGGTCATTGTCATGTGGCAGGCTCCAGTTCTGCTTCTGCTTTATTTCTATTTTATAGATGTGCCCAATGTCCTTCATCTACACTGTCAGACTCAATGTAATTTAATAGAAGTGAGCTGGTAGAGCATCCTGCAGCAAAGCTTTCCCAAACCATGGCACTTCCAGCTCTATGCTTCACAGTTGGTTTGATTTCATTATCTTGGTATACTCTGTTCTGATCTAGACTAATCTGTCAAAAGAACATTATTCCAAAAATCTTGGTCTACACGCTATCTTGTCTTGTTTTTTAAATAGCAAATGTCTACTCTATGTCCAACTCCTGTCAAAGGTAAACTTGTGCAGTCTCATGTACTTTCACATTATCAGGAACAAGATCCCCTGTAGGTCTTATGACTACTGTCTTTAATTTATTGGAGACTTCATTCAACTTCTTTCGGTCTGCTCACAGGGCGAAATTGTTTGGACAACCACACCTGGGCATGTAAGGCAGTTTTCAAAAATGCTCTTCACCTCTTTTGTATAGAGAAATGGCTGATTTAAATTATTTAGATCTTTTTTTACACACCCATTCACTGCCATAGTTTTCTTTCCAAATGCCTCAGAAAGGTATGGTTTATCACTCTCACTTAAGCTGTCAGAAAGCAAACCAAACTAAATGTTTGAGGCTTAAAGCTGACAGACCTTCATCAAAAGGAAGAGTAAGGTTGCCCCAATAATGTGAACTTGATATGACACATATGGAGGAGGTTTTAGCAATTTTAGTCAGGTGAAATATGTGGGAATACTAATTAATTCCTCTCCAGAAATTGTCTGAATAGTGTATTTTATTTCAAAAATGATTTTTTTTCTTCAGGATTATTAAGTTTCACATAAACGTCCATGCGTACAATTAAATGTAGCTTTTACAAACTGTCAGTGGGAACTCTGGTTCTAGAGATTTTTCAGGTGAAAATTTGGTAGAGCAAGCTGACTAAGCTGAAGCTAAGCTGGCAGGCAGCATCAGCAGGTGGTTTCAGTTATAAGCTGGAAGAAAACAGGAAGTCCAAGAAAAGAAAAGAAAAGATCTGTGGGTTTTCGTGAAGAGGATCTGAGCCAGGATGATGAGTCAGAAGAGGGAGAAGAAAAAATACTGCAGGTGCAAGCAGGAGGTGTAGAGGAGAGGAAGCTGGGGGGGGGGGTGGAAGAGGGAGGAAGGGTGGTCCTATCACAGGTCATGTATTGTTAATGCAAAATTCTTCACCATTCAGATCCTGTTTCACTGCAGACTTGCACAGAGAGGAAGAACTGCTTTGATGGGGAGGCTGATGGGCAGATACATGTTACAGAAGGATGCTTCTTGGGATGCCACTCAATTTCATCCTGGAAGTCAGCGGTTTTAGCTGTAATCCCACCTTACCTCTTACAGAGAAACCCTTGATAGTGACGACTTTGTCATGATAGCAGCGGAAATGGAGGTGAACATAGATTCTAAAAACGGCACCACTGCCATATGAAGGATTATATCTCGGAAGGATGTGTATCTTTTTCAGTAATATAAGATTATCTCCTGTAAGTTGCTCAATATTTTGAATGTATTGCAAGTATCAGATATCACTTCTTAATATTGACCTGGCAATAATTTCACCTTCAGCTACACGCTCACTAACTAATTTGAAACCAAAAATCTTTTTAGACCAAATTTCTTTTAAAAACTCATCATGACTTAAATTTTATTTTCCATTGACCAGTATTTAATTAGGACACTCCAGTCTTTTTCTGGACATTTTGAATAGTCACAAAAACAAAATCTCACAATGAGTATTCAGAGATGCAATATCTGCTTTCTGACAGACGATTACATATGTCAAGAAGAAGAGAGAGCAGAATAAGAAACACTGATAAAGGAGATAAAAATTTAACCCAGAACAGGATCATTTCTGTGCTATTTCCTAAATTCCTATACTAATGTTTCTGCTTAAAAGGCATGCTGTGGAACTGTAAAGTGCATGTAAGAAAGTAATTTCATGATTACCTTGACAGCAACGAGTATCTTCTCCTGGTCAGGTGAAAGGTTGTAGCACTCAGCCAGGAAAACTTTTCCAAAAGCTCCTTCTCCCAGTTCTCTCTTCAGCACGATGTTGTGTCGCTTAATGTGCTGGACAACTAGACAATATGAGACAGACAGGAGACATGATGTAAAAAACATGAACATAAGGCAAGTTTTGCTTATTGCTAAGGCATCCAGATTTTTTAAATCAGATTTTGTGATGTTTATGACTGAGAAGAAAAGATATTCAACAGATTTACATATTGAGAAATGTCAAAACCAGACGTTTGCATATGAACAACAAGTCCGTTTATTGTTTTGTTTATTGTTGTAGAGTCGTGTTGAAGCCTGCACTGTTTCCACAAGGTAGGGAGCTAGAATTTATCCAAAACGTCCTAATATGTTGGAGCAATGAGAGTTCTTTTCACTGGAACTAATGGGCAGACCTTGACTCCTCAAAAACAGCCTCACGCCATCAACTTTACTCTTGAAATGATGCATTCAGGCAAGTGCTGTTCTCCTATCAACCACCAAACCCATACTTATTTCTTAGATTGCCAGATAGAGGTATGATTCATTATTTGACTGCCCTGGAATCCAGTGGAGACATCTTTTGCAAAACAGCATCTAATGCTTTACATTGGACTTGGGGATTTAAGCCATGAAAATTAATTTCATGAAGTTTGTTTTGCAATCTGAAGGCACCAGGAAGTGAAGGTCTGTAACTCCTGACTCTACTAAAAGTTTTCAAACTCTGTGCACCAACATTCAGCGAATGGTGATTTAAAATGGCCAACCATTTTTTTTGGCCGAATTGCTACATTTTTTGGCAAAGTGATGGCTTACAAATGTTTGCTTTCAATCATTCGAATACCACTAAAAATTGACTGTGGAATATTTAGCAGTGAGGTACTTTGTGGCCAGACTTAGACTGAATGACGATGTCACGCTTCAATTCCCCAAATACCTGAGAGCGATCCATTCTTTCGCAAATTTTCTTAGAAGTAGTCTGTAGGCCTGAAAGGTACTGAGTTTTACATACCTAAAACCGAGAAGAGTACTTAAAAAGTTGAATTTAATAGTTTGTTGAGTTTACTTTTGGCATCATAATGTACATAAAAAGTAAAACCCTGCAGTTAAAGGGGCATTTTACTCTCTCCTTACTGTGTCTTTAATAGTTTCCCACTATTTCAGTTTTGGTAGCTATTTCAGATAATAAATTACATTTGTTCAAATCTAACTTTATACTCTGCAAGGGGAAAATCAATCAGAAGAGCAACACTGTACTGTTCAGTAGTTTTAAACTACTTGTAATTTTTTTTGCACTTGCACTAAATTGTTCTAGGTTTTTAGACTTTTATGATCAGCACTTGCACCTGAAAAATTACAGCATATTGTCAAAAGGAAAAAGAATTGACAAAGGAGACAAATTATAACAATTAAGTGTCAGATACAAGTATAAGTAGTTGCTTCAAGAAACAGTACAAAGTTTAGAATCTCAGGAATAGATACATCATCCTTAAGTTGATTGTTTATGTTTTGCCTTGATTTTAGCAAAGAGCTCTTAAAAAACCATATTGTAAGGTGGTTTTATCTTTGGCATTTTTCAATGTTTAGACTAAAAATAGGAACAAATTAAGTATAAGCTGTTGCAGTGCAGGACAATGTTGCCCCATTTCTCTTGTTTTTGTTCTATACCACACAAAGAGAAAAGATAATAAATCCATAGAGAGCAGAATTTGACCTTGTCTTTTTTATGCTGCATTTTCTCTCTGCATTAAATAGTAATGATAAGGCCTGATGACTGTTATATAAGGTGCTGCTATTATCCTGTAATTAGTATGAAAACAAAGTAAGAACAGCTGGTAGCTGTAGATGAGCCTTCAGTGTTGTTTCTCTGTCGCTACATTCATTTAAAAAAACTTCAGTCAAATATTTTTTGATGTCTTGTGGTTTCCTCCATGTTCCCCACAGTGCTTAAAACCTACAAATGATTACTAATTGGTCATTTTCTCACAATTTTCATTTTTTTCCACAAAAACACATGATCTGAAAATCCTTCTTGCACCACATGTGGTTTCTGTCACAATAAATAAAAAAAAGCAACAGTTTCCAATCCTTGAAAAACATTTTTGCTGCTTGAAGCTTGGGTTTCAGTCTGCAAGTTTCTAAGAGAAATAGTAAAATTGTGAAAAGTAATCAGTAGTTTTGGTATTTATCTGTTCAGATGTACCATAATACATTGTGCCTCTGTTTTCCTTAATGCATGTAATCTCCTCCTGCTGCCAGCTCACCCACAGTTGGCTCAGAGGGAGCAACACTGTTTTCTGTTGCTAAGGAATTTGTGACTCTATGCCAGCTGATTTCAAGAAAGAAAATTTGGCTTTTCACCGTAATTATGACTCAATGTCTTATGATATAGGATGATTAACTCTGTGTTATCCTTACTTAGACTTCATCAACCCCTAGCTTTTATGGCCCAGATGTTGACGCAAAAGAAAACACGAAGCACATGAGCTTGGGAACGACCTGAAACACACACATCAACACATGAAGGAGGATAAAGGAGATCTATGCATGATGAGATTAGGAGGCATATTTAAAGAAAAGCTGTCCACTCAGAATATCACATTAAAGCCCAGCTAGTTCCTGCGGATCAGCTGCATTGATCCACACTGTAAACTGGTAATGTTAACCATAACAGTGTCATACAGATAGAAACAGAACAAAAGTGTCATTATATATTTAATACTCTAGAATATTTAACATCAGTTTCAGTCAACACGGTATTCCTTTCTTGTGATATTTTCACCAGGCTGTTATCAAAACCGTTATAATGGATGTGATTTGACCCAGATACACAGCCGGCCTCGTCTCCTCACTGACGAGGCCGACTGATGTCAAAATGAACACATTGAAAAAAATGGACTTTGTGAAAGGAGGACATTGTTTAAGACTGATTGCATATGTCCAGCACCTTGCCTGCTCCATCGCTATTCCGCCATGTAACAATTTAACAATGCCTCAGGCGGTGAGTTCAAGGTATAAAAAATTGCTTTGATAAAAAGTTGATGTCATATTTTTAAGCCCATAACTTGATTATGATTTATAGAAGATAATATTTTCTGCTGTATATTATTCCTTCTAAAAGTGAAACGATACTACAAATAATAAATCTTTATTTGCGTTCCTTAAACATTTGACAAAGCGTCTCTGCTTAACCTATTTGCATCTGTGTTTGCAACAAAACAGAAAATCAAAACAGGAGGGAGCTTTTTCTCCCAACTGGATGAAATATCTGCTTAATTTGTGAGCCCCATCAAATGCAACATTAAGCTGAGCTTTCACTAATACTTTGGTCATGGAAAGAATTTCTACTGAAATGAAAAATATGTTATTAATTACAGAGGGTGCAAATGCAGTAGCAACTGCAGAAATGTGCAAAACAAATACACTTGACCTGATTTGACTTGGTTTAATTCCCACTGCCTATGTTTTTATTTTATTTGTTTTTATTGAGTTCTTATAAATAGTGGTGGCTGGGAGAAGGAAGGGCTCTTCTGTAGCTGTCTGTGTTGCAGCTAAGTTTAAACAGCTCTGACTGAAAACTATCCTTTGCTAAATTAAAGATTTGTGAAGGCAAATTATGAGGAGTCCACTACCATTCTCTATGTAAATATTGCTATCTGGAAAATATGACTGCCACACAGCAAGAAAGGCACCAAAAGAACAGGAAGCTCATTCTGTATATATAAGCATAAATGCACATCTTAAGAATATTTACTTTACTTTTAAATGTTTCTATTAATGATCACCAAATGATTCATGTGTTTGCTGAAAACATCTACTGAAAAACAATCAGAATGCTTCTTTGCGATAAGTTGCAAAGAAAAGACAAAGCCAGAGATTTTTGTGGTTTAAAACAGAAACAGAGAAATGTTTTTATTATCACTTAAGTGTACATAATGCGCACAAAGGTTGATGCAATTTCATGCTTTCTCAGTTTTGGTTGTAAAATAGCCCTAAGTAGCCTCAGAACTGTAGGAAAATTTGGGGTAACACTTTATTTGACAGGGTGTGCATAAGACTGACATAGTACTGTCATAAACATGACTTAACACCTGTCATGAACATGAAGGAGTCATCATGAATGTTTATGACTGTTGTCATGAAGTGTCATTCAGTAAATAATGACACTTTAGTGCAAAATTGACACTTTTAATGGACTTTTAATCAAACTTTGAGTGCACCTTTGCATTAATAGTGTCATTATATACTGAATGACACTTCATGACAACAGTTGTGAACTTTCATGATGACTCCTTCATGTTCATAACAGTTGTTATGTCAGTCTTATGCACACCCCTTCAAATAAAGTGTTAACAAATTTTCCACTGATTGGAAAGAACCAACATATATTGCCTAGAAATAATAGGTTGTGAACTTAGTCTATTAATAAAAAAAAATAAAACAAAGCAACATATGTTTGGCTACATAAACGGGGATTTTTAAAAAAATGATTTCTTCATTATCCATTAGATTCAAAACTCCAATCAAGGAATCCACAGTACAATGTTTTCTATTTTGCACATAATGAGTTCTTAGGAAACAAGGTCAGAAGTAGTGAAGGAAAAAGCAGATCAGGGAAGTTTTCAGCAGAATAATACGCAACTGGATTCAGTTATGACATTTGAGTATCTACATAATACTTCAGAATATCTAAATAATAAGAGAATTAATATGTTATGCAATGGCTAAGCACAGATTTTCTAGGTGCAAAACAATATCAAAATGAAACGATGATTTCAAACAGGAAAGTGGCTAATTGGTCTGGTTCCAGTCTGAAACAATAACCTCCTGGAATCAGGTTAGTATTTATGTTTTACATTTGGTTTCTTCAATAGCTATGGAAAGAGAACCAATTCTCTTTCCTACATTCCTACATTCTGCAGGAATGTTTCAGTGTGCAAAAAGGTCATGTGTGTCCACTGATGTGATTTCTTTCATCTTCTTTCAGTCTTCATCTCAGGAACTGCAGCACCAGTCACAAATTAGTTACAATTCTCCATGCAACAGCAGAATTCAATGAACCCATGTTCCCTAAAAGACAGCTACCCGCTATTTAACCATCTAATTACCTCACCACACCATTTCCTACTGTGGCTGTAAGTATTTGTCCATGAAAGTGCCTTGCACCACTACTCCTTAATTAACATCTTCAAATAGCAAATAAATTGATGTGTGCCGACCAATGCTTCCTCTGTCTCCTTTATTTTCCTTTGGCGTGAAGCCCTGTTGGCTCCCTCAGCGTTTTTACAGTGGATTCTCTTTTTATTGCACAAGTAATGTGTCAGTGTAATTATTATCCATTTATAACAGAAGGATGTAGAATTAAATGTAATTTCTGTACCTGGCAATTTAAGGTTTTTGTTTTACAGTTATGACAGTAATGACAGCTGCTTGTTAAACCTCTGCTCTGGAACTTATATGATGTGCAGTCGACCACATTTAATGCATTTCACATAAATGATATCTGGCATTAAAAATGAGTTATTTATTGTATTTACCTTCATTTAATGTTCCTCAATTTGTTCTTAAACGTTCTCCTGTTTGCTCAGCAGTTCTCATGAGCATTCAAATTGTTTTAAAAGCAAAGAGAATGGATGTTCCCCAACTACTTTCTCTAACATTTTTAGCATGGACAGCTCTAAATGTCTTTATAAACTCCTAAGACATCCAATTTGATCAACATCTTCTAAGCACCCAAAACATTAATTGTAACCTGTTCGCCGTCTGCCCTTTTCTTTACTCCTGATTGTCTCATCTGTCCAAAAGACTTTTTATGGTGACATAAAACAACTTCAGCAGCTTGGAAATAGTGTGTCTCTTTGCTGGAACCAGGCAGTCCCAACAGGTCAGATGAAACAATGTTTGACAGATGGTTAGTGAGAAGAAATCCAGCTATGCCAAACTCTTCCCTGATATAATTCGGGCTGATCTTGTGTCTCTGGTTTTCCTCTGCATTTTTCTATAAGTGAGCCACCACATGCCCTCTTACTACAAGGCGTAACTAATTGTGACCTACATTTTTTGACGTGTGAGTGCTTGTTTATGAACACTGTACTCTTCTGTTGACATATGAATAACATTTTCCAGAAGTATGGTAAACTGTGGTTGAAACAAAATATGAACCTTGAGATTTGACTGGATAATAATGATGGAACAAGTGAGTGACTTAATATGTGAGGTAGAGAGAGGAACATTGCTCTCTCAATCCAGGGCCAACACTCAGGACCTTGTCTGAGCTTGTTTCTGAAGTCTGATTTGTACAACAAAAAACTTTAGATATTGTAGGTATTTCAACATACACTTTTCATTCATATAGTTTAGCTTTTTGCTTCTAATGTCTGTTCTGTCATGTGCATTTTCTACATGCAGTGGTTTGTCATTTGTGACACAAAATCCCACGATGGGGTTAGTGCTGCTTTGCACCTCATTACTTTTGCATAAGGGAATTTTATTCCCAAATTATACTTTGTAGCTTTTCTAATTCATATTGAACTTTACTGACCACAAATAAAACCCCCTGTCTTAAGTTTACATAAAACGTAATGTAAATCACAGTAATGTGAAGTAGCTACTACAAAAACACATTGACTGCTGAGCTTACCTCCACATCACCCCACTTTCAAAAGCCTAAATAGCTTTTTAATAACCCTGTCCTTTAAAATTAATGAATAGTATTTATGCTGAAACCGTATATAAAGTTTGAAAGATAGAAAAATCATCTACTTCATCATGAACATGTCAATAAAATGAACAGCTTCTTAGCATGTCTTGCGGACCATAAATAAGGAAACAATTATTTTTCAGTAAGCTAGTGTACATGGCCAAGAAGAGTCACCTGCGTCTTGTTAAAACCAGTAATTCAGTTTTCCCAATTTTATTTTGTACAATTTGTCTTTTATTGACTCATTGGCAGTTTTATAATCTGGGCTGAGCCAAGATTTTTACGATTGTATAAGTTTCTAGTTTAATTGCTAAGTCCAGCAAACTGATTGTACAACACTAACCATCAGTGTTGTACTCTCTTTCAAAAATATACCTTTTATAAAAGCAGTGGTTCCCAAAGTGTGGGGTGCCCCCCCTAGGGGCGGCGCAGTGTCATTGCAGGGGGGGAGGAAGCAGGATGGATGAAAAATAAAACAGTTACACTAAAGTGTTTCACTGTAAAGATGGTTTGTAGTGTGTTTTGTTGCAATCTGAAGTGTGAAATAAACTTCAGTGGAGTTTGAAAACAAAATATGTGTATAGGTTTATGCCTGGTTGAATGATGTCTGTGCCCAGTTGATTTTTTATTTTTTTTTATTTTTGGGGGGGATTTTATTGTAATCCATAGGGACCCCCAGTAGAAAATCTTTGGGAACCACTGTATAAAAGCAATATAGAAACATCACCTTATTCTGAGCATATGTACCACTTAGTTAATTTAGTAGTTTAAACCATGAAGGTTATTTAGAATTATTTTTCTTTTACTAAACTTTTTAACATTTTACAGTAAAACTGATGTCCGTAAACACAAGACTAGGTTGCTTATTAGTGACTCAAATTGCTTACATCTAATTAAAAATGCTTTTTTATTCATTTTTACTAATGATGATTAATGATAACATCTGTAGTAGTAGTTCTTTCAAAAAAAATAAATAAAAAATTAAGGTTTAAAGACCTCTTGAATGTGACAGCTTCCTGAACGTAAAATTAATTTCCTCCACGAAAAAATGTGATATGGAAGTAATTTTGACAAGGTTGATAAACACTGGAACGTTCAAATGACAAAAATCTGACCATCAGTAAAGAACTCCATTTTGTGACTCACACCAAACCGCAACCAAAAAAACCTTCAGCCTTTATTCATGCCATAGTGTCTCTAAACTGCTCAGTAAATTAACTATAAACTGAGTGTATGCAAAGATTAAACTGGTCAATCATTACCACAGCAAATTGTGCCTTCACAAACCTGCATGTTTTACAGTAACTGCTTCCTAATGCATCTATTATGGTTCCCAACAATCATGCCTCCTCTGATGTTATTATTGTTAATGAGGTGTTCACTTCTGAAGAAAGCTGCACAACTGGAGCCGTGCAACACATCTAACGTTTCCCGTGATTAAGCATGGATCCATCATCTCTGCACAGTAATTGTTGCTTCTCTGCTGCCAGGAACAGATCTCTGCAATCATTTAAGTAGCAACGCATACCCACTACTGAAAAGACAAGCTGGTTAAAGCCATGATTAAAGAGCAACCAAGAGCCACTTTGCCAAACTGTCTCCATCAAAGCCAATTGTACCTGTCTCTAAAGGCTCCATTGCCAAATAATCGCTCAGATACAGGCTGTATTTAAAGCATATTGCCTGAATGTGACTCAAAGAGGGACACAGAGCAATGACTGCGATATTTTTTTAAAATACAAAGAAGAGGACCTACACAGACACCACAGTATGCTATTGATTAGAATTGATCCAGAGAGCTTTCATTCTTGTCTTTCAGCTGTAAATCCTAGCAAGCTGTTCAGTTATATAGCGGGACCAAAGAGGTCAACCCGGACTCTCTCATTAGTATACTTTCTAACATACCTATCCTCCAAAAAAAGCACACACACACACGCACACACAGACAAATGCAAATCTATTATTTAGTACTACACAAGGCCAAAGCCTGAAGAGGCTTTTATTACTCGCCAATAATCATAATGTCATATTGATGGAGCAGGTCAATATCCCTGCGTGTTCTCTGTTTATTTGTCTGTTGCTTTGCTCCTTCTGTTCTCCCTGAGTTTTCTTTCCTTCTTCATTTCACTATATTTCAATCTCCTTTTTATTTCTCCTTTTCTTTCTTTATTCCATAGCTATTTATGATGTAAACATTTTGCGCAACTGATTTGAAAAGATTTCCTTGTGGTAACTTCTTCAGCTCTTCTAAGCTGCATTAATAGATTCTGAGCTGGTGGTGCATGTTTGTCCAAAAGGAATTTGACAAAGTTTCTGTAAAGTTTGCACCTGCCAAGTCAAAGGTCAGTGTCTTGCAGAACCAAAGTGTTTGCATGGCAGCCAGTGTATCCCATATTTATACTTAGTAATTGGCTCCAACTTCAGTAGTTGTGCATGTGTAGGTTTACTTACACGTGTCAGTCTTCAGCAGGCTGTTGGTGCTCCTAAAATACTGAGGGTTTTCTATCACAGGGATCTTGGTCATGCCAATGATGACAGCATCAGGACCCATCTCTGAGGAAGAGGGAGTGTTACTGCCGTTGGAGACATGATGAAGAGGAGAAGCTGAGTCATCATCATTGCTGATCACTGAAGACGGTCCTGAGGAAGCAAAAATAAATCACAATGTCAGACTGAAAAATGAAACCACCTCATAGTAATAGAGTTACTTTGGGCTGGGGGGTTTGGAGGCTTTGCTACTCACACAGATTGAGGTCCATAACTAAAAATTAAGCATTTCCTGAAAGATCCATCCATCCATCCATCCATCCATCCATCCGTCCATCCATCCATCCATCCATCCATCCATCCATCCATCCATCCATCCATCCATCCATCCATCCATCCATCCATCCATCATGGGAGCAGCAGGTAGCATTTTGCAAATACCTATTCTCTTTTAACCACTATCACATTGTTGCAAAAAAACAAACAAAAAAACAAATATTTCTAATAGATTTACAGAACATATTTTACATTCAGGAGGTTTGATGTATGCTATGAAAACTTCTAAAATCTCCAACCTGCTACCTGATTGTTCAAATCAGTCGTAAATGTTTCTCTGATTTTTAATGCAGTTATGGCTCATGTCAATCCTGTTTTTTCAGGCTCTGTTCATAATTTGAGTTCATTGTACAACTTGTTAAAAAATATATCGTTTTACATTTTGGTATGAATGTGGCCACTCCTCTTTGCACAACCTCACAAGAAGAAGCCAAGCTGAGCAAATACTTAAATATTTCATTGTCAGCTGTTACATTTAAACCTACAAAAATGTAGACTCTGCAACATTGATGTTAAAGTCAAAGAAAGGCAGCAGAAAGGTTTTTTTTTTGTTTGTTTTTTTAAAAAGGAAATTATCCCATTGCAAATATGGGCCAAAAAGACCTTTCACTGTAAATGAAAATGAATGCATCTAGTTATGCAAATTGTTTTGAAAAAATGCAAAAGGAAAAACATTAGGTGACGAAGAAAATATGAAAGGTAGGATGGCTTGAGTCAGACACTGAACCCAAACCTGTTAGAGGGAAAGGGTTTGTTTTGGCAGCAGAACGGAGGCTGATATTAGCTTTTAATTAAGGAAATGAATACAGTGTCTGAAGTTTGTCAGCGACTATAAACCATTGTGACACCACTGCTACTTTTCTGCAAATATAAGAGCCGGAATAAGCAAACTCAAACCCTTTATTGCAAACAGACTTCATCATTAAAGTGTAGTTACATTTTGCAGATGCATCGATTCTCAATTTTGGGCTTGTTTCCACCACTTTTAACTCCTGGAAAGCCACTTAAAAATGTGCTCTCTGGTTGTGCAGTTTTTTTCACTGAATACATGTTACACTAATGTGTTTGTACATCAGTTTTACACAGGCAATAAAATGTGGATCTACAGTGAAAATCCCCCAATGCCCTCCAGTAAAACAATGAAGTGGCTGCTCACATGGTAAGAGGAGAAATGTATCTGTAAGAGTTCAGAACGCTAATGAAAATTTGTGATTTTCATTGTGTTAATTATCCACAGTTTAAATAGAACTGTAACATCTCCTACACCTTTCACTCCTTTTTTTATTTATTTTAGAAACCATATAGGGATTCCACAGGCACCTTTTAGTGGCATCACTAATGATTGATGTGAAACGAGTATCAATGACCTTTAACATTCTTGTGTAAAGCTGTGTAAATACATGATCTAAACACTGCTTTTCAGTGTCTGTCTCTTCAGTAAACCAATAAAAAATGAGTGAGTGAGTCTGCTTCATGTTTCCAGTTCTGTACAGTTGTCCAAGTCTTGTGAGCAGGGAGTGGGGAGACGGTCCAAATGGTCTTAAAAATTTTGCAACTCACTGTATACTGAAAAATACACACAAACATAATGGAAGTGATCTCAGTGACGTAGACGTCTACAAGATAGAAAACCTCATCCAGAAGGACAGAAAACGTGTCCATTGACTTCAGATCTATTTCCCAGAACATGAAGCGCAGTAGATGTTTTCCCTCTCATGTGTAGTTGGCTCCGCTGTATCATAATAATACTTCACATTGTTCATTTCCTCTGTCCCTGGCCTCATATCAGGCTCTAGTGCTGTTGACAGGGCTGGATTGAGAGAGTGGAGCTGAGAGATTGTGTTTGTGTGTGAATCTAAAGCACCCTGTGTGTGCATGCACGCATGCGTGCGTGTGTGTGTGTTGGTGACTCATGAGGGGAGAGACAAGGCCTTGAGAGAGAGAGACAAAGAATGAAAGCAAGAGCACAATAGTTTGTTTTTCGGTGTAGGGAGGTTTCAAGCACGCGTGTGTTGTTAAAGTGTGTGTTGGCTGTGAAGTCTGGCACCACCACCTGAGTCCAACACCAAGATTTGTAATTAGATTTTC
Organism: Alfaro cultratus; assembly: GCA_903066825.1. NCBI lineage: Eukaryota > Metazoa > Chordata > Actinopteri > Cyprinodontiformes > Poeciliidae > Alfaro > Alfaro cultratus. Next base: position 34,484 of record CAEFZX010022623.1, on the reverse strand, counting down.
TATTTGCTTGTGTTATTTAAAAGTATTTTTGAACAGATAATTCTGGGGCCTTACGTCTTTGACAAAAATACAAAAATGGTTTGAAAACATTTCCTGCACATCCAAAGCATCCATGTCTTTTTATACGTGGAAAAAAACTAAAGTAATAAAATCAACAATATTAAAATGCACAACAATTTTATTGCAGTATCACTTAACAACGTTAAACCATTTTACATCGACATGAATCAGCATACAAGACAAAAAAGGCTCTCAGGAAGCGCTTGTCATGAGGTGTTGATCAACCAATCAAAGACAAACTTGGGTTAAAGTTGGAGCCACTTCTGGTTAGGTAGCTGGTAAAAACACTTTTTAAAGTAAGAACTCTTAAATTAGCTCATTACGGTCAGAATTTGTTTTGAAAAGAACAAAAACAAAAAGGGAGCCTGGAGAAGAGCAGTTTTTGTAGGTGAAAGGTCAAATCCGAGGTGTTTGAAATGTTCAGGTTGTCAAACAGCCTCAGAGACGTAACATATACAGAACCAGTAAATGGCACAGGGAGTCTATGTTATCACAAATATTTTTTAAGAGATGATCCATCTTAACCAGAAAAATAAATGCTGTTTCATTTTTCTGGAGAAAGACACCTGTCTGTAAACGCTTTGAACAACTTTAATATGATTTGTGGAAATGCTCAAAAGCTAAACAGATTTTATATTTTTATAGGAAGAAGCCAGAATGTTTAATTTGCAACAGATACGAGGAAGAGTAGTTTCACTAGAATATTAGTTTCCCAAACGCCATTAAAACAACAAAATGAGACAATTTCATTTTGTCACAGTTCCTCCAAATTTTCTCACTGGGGAATATTAATAACTCTAAATCCATCTAAACATAAAAAAAAGAAAACAACATGATGGAGACAGGAGTGCAGGTTATTGTCTGTCAGCTTGTGCGTGTGTTTGTGCTGGGAGGGGCTGCAGATCATTACCACAGAGAGGTCCCAGGGTCAGATCGTTATAAATACCGTTAAGCTCAGAGCTGACAGGAGCCTGTGTGCATCTGGAGACAGAGAGAGGTGGCCCAGCCTCCTCTGGGAGTTACGGTGTAAAAGGGGGATGAAAAGATGTGAAGAAGAGAGGCAAGGAGAGACGGTAAGCAGACACAAAGGCATAAGAGGGGTCAGGTCATGACCCTACACCGTTAATAGACATGGAACTGGTGTTTAAACTGGTGGAGAGTGGAGGCCTGCGCAGCTGTCAATAAACTATGATGTCTAGTGTTCAAAACGCAGGCCACAGCTCAGATGTGGGTGGCAGGGAAATGAGCTCTGAAGCTGCCAGAGGCTTTATGTCATTGTTTTCAGATCAGCAAGTGTAGTAAAAACAGGTAAAAGCTCCGCTTTGTAGAATGACTGATGTATATTCAAAGGGATGCTTGAGAGATTGTGGTTTTAAAATGTGATCCTTCAACCTCTGCCAATAATAACACTTGAAAACAGTAGTGAAACATCATTTATGAGCCTTTGCCCTTCTAAAAGGGACCACAAAAAGTCCCATTGAAAGATTAATCTGGTGGTAGACAGGGCAGATCCATGAGCAAACAGATGGGGCCTCAGTAACACTTAGTTGGTTTAAACCTGAGTTTGACTGCAGATAGCCTTCTGTGAAAGAAGGCAAAAGGTATATAGATGCTGAAGATTGAATCTCTATAAATGCTTTCACCTGCTAGTAAGATATCAGTTTGCACATCAACGTCACAGAGATGTTGGTCAGTTTAAAGATATTTTTCATCCTCACAAAGAAGAAAGGGGGTGTCACAAAATATTTTTATATACATTTTCATTTCAACAAGGGAATAGCGTGATGTGGGACGCTAACTTGTGAAAACAGCTTTACAGGTTCATGTAAAATTTGTTTCTAAAGATCCCCACATAGCTCGGCATATTGTGGAAACTCATATTGTGAGCCACACTGACTCAGCGCGTACTGTCCGCGTAGTTCAGTCTTCATACTTGAGAGTACTGATTGCCTAAATTTCTCTTGTGACGAACTCCTTAATTTCCTACAATCCTAATGGGTGCTAGCAAGTTAGATGAGGTAATTGGGTGCGTAGCCCTGTTTTGTCTCCGTCAGGGAATCCTCAACACACCTGTCAGCACGTGACAGTAAGTGGAAGTCACGCCGAGCTTTCTTGCGACTGGGTGCGCTGACTCTTAACTTCATCAGTTCGGTGTCACATGTACAACAATTCGATGCAAATATTGTTTTCCACCAAGCTGTTTACTGTGCAACACTTAGTATGTGTACATGATCATAAACATTTAGATTTGCAGACGTCCACTGCGCGTCAGCCTCAAGAACGCACGGACATCAGTGGACTGAAGTACGTCGAGTATGTTGGGGCTTTAACAGTCAAGTAATAGTTATGAGTGAATTTCCACCACACCTGATCTGTCTTTACCTGTTTGCACTCAGTCAGGTAGTCCTACAATTTATTTATATGGTATCTTTAAGTGAAAAGGTGCCTTTATGTTATGTACAGCAGGGACATAAAGGGGTGCAATCAGGAATTTTGGAGACAGTAGATTGATTTTCTTGACACTGAATATCTTGTTAGAGATTTTTTGGTCATTGTTTTGATTTAACTAAATATTAAATTCAGAGTCTCTAAGGAATCTCAATCATAACTTACAAGACAGTCCATATTTTTATGTTTGGTGTTTAGAGTCTCAAATGTGACTGAAAGGGAGGAAAAAGAAACATCCCTGATGACATAGAACACACATTATAGTCTGAGTTACTGCCAAAAAGAAACTGTCCTAAAACACAGACATTTTTCTTGCAGTTTCTGTCATTTTTTATGGGTTTTTTTTTTTTCTTTGAATACCAACAATGACTAGAGTTGTGTTTAACTGATTGAATCAATTAAACATGAGATGGTGGTTGGAGCTCTCAGGCTATATACAGCACACTCTCTCCTATGGTAATATTATGCTTCCAGAGTTGTTGAATCTAATTTGTCTTCTCATTTACATTTTCATAGTAGTACAAAGCTGTTCAAACAATCTCAAGAGTTTTATGCCTCGTGGAAGAGTGGGGTAGAGTGGAACTCAGGAGCCACTTTGCCCATCAAAACCAGTATCAATATACACAAACTAAAAGGAAAATCATGTTTGGTTGATTTATTTTTCTTTGTTGTCACAAGTTTCTTTGGAATGGATCTCAAGATGCTGGAAACTGGGTTTGATTAACCTTTAACATCTGCAAGAAAATATTTTTTTCTGTTAGTGGAGCTGTAGAGTTTATTGTGTTATCAAATCCTCTCTGCAATGCCAAACAGCTTCTTCTGCAATTTAGCCTGTTTGATTTCGTTCCTTAGATTGACTGAAGTTTGAAGTCAATAAATATTGTGAACTTAACAGTTTGTTAATTTAAGAGAAAACAATAGTTGTGGGTGGGAGAACCATTTAAAACCACAACAATCTGGCACCTCCTGTTAATATTGGTCACCAGCTTGATCTCACATTGCTGTGGGATGGGATCTCATTCTTGATCCAGCAACCAGAGGCTTAAAAAAAAAAATAAATAAATAAAATGAAATGCTATTTAAAGAAAAATGAACAGGGTTCCAGTAGCATGAAGTTTGTTATCAAGAAGGTTTTGAAACAAACATAAATTTCCTTTGTTATAGTAGCTTACAAATAGGACAGTAATGATTTATTGATAGTATAAGGTTATGTTTTGACTTGATTTGATACAGCTACCTTTATGGGTTTAGAAAATTTACCTTAAAAGGATTTATAAAGGGTTATTCTGGTTTTTCCACCGTGTTTTAATTGTTCATGTGGTTTTCTCCTAGACCAGTTTCATGTCTGGTTAAACATCTGTTTCTGTCAAATAAACAACAGGTGCTCTTCAATCCAATCATTTGCAGCTCTTGAAGTATGGTGCTGTTAAATTAAAGACGTCCATTTAACACACCTCGCCTTCACTTGAGGTTTCCTGGGGTGCTGTAAACCAGATACTTAGTTAAACTGACCAGATGTGGTCTGTGGTAATAAAGTAGCTGTCACCAAACCACGTCTGAGAGACAAAACACAAAATAAGACAAAAAAAAAAAGTCCAGGTTTGAAAGCGCTGGTATGGAAATTATGAGACATTTTAAATCGTATGAACAAAAGCAGGATGAGCATCAGTCTGTTTAGACGGGGTAAAAGGAAACCAGGGATTAAATCACCTATTCAGCCAAAAAGCAACCCTGAAGCATTCTGCAGGAATTCAGAGTTATTGCATTCCCTGCAGGAGAAATGGGTTTGACAGAACAGAAAGAGCTGCTGCACACTCTTATACAATTATAAATATGACAGTGTAGGCTGTCATACTTAGTAGGTTTTTTACATTGCTACTGTGGCACAGCTTGGCTGAGTGTGCCCTGGGGTTTAGGTCTTATGTGAAGTTGAAGTTTTATGGCAGGAACCCACGCTGGAGTCGTGATAAAATGATGATGGTCAAGGATTGTATTGATCTCTCTTTGTGTCTTTGGGTACACCCCGGACAAACAGAAGCCATGTACCTGTGTGTGTTGCCTGGGGTGCTAAATATAAGGAGCCTATAATAAGAGTTCAGCACCCTGAGCTTGTCAGTCCATCTGTTAAAACAATTCGGTTGCCACAAGCTCAGAATACAAATTGTAAAAAGATGAGAAAAGATTTTATGATTTGAGACTTTTTATAATCCTTGGCATCAGAAAACCAGCTAAAATATAGTTTTCAGGTATTCCTTTCAAATAACGTAGATATCAGGTTAATTTGGGGAAATAAAAACCGACTGAACAGAAAATTGTTAATCTTTTAAAGTCATCTGTACCAAGACCATTAGGCATATTTTTAGTCTTATTCTTGACAGTCTTAGAGCCAGGAGAGCTTTTCTGTAACCAGATAAAGAGTTCATATGATCAGAATGGATTATAACAAATGTAAAAGCCAACAAGATATTTTTTTTTCCCTTCAGTTTCTCTGTAATAAATGTTTAATCCAGGCAGGCAGAAGTCAGCACAGCCGTCACTTAATAGTTCAGGGCCGGGACTGGCGTGCTGACACAGTTGACCCTCAAGGCCTTTGTTCGCAATCTGTGTGTGCAAACCAACACACGCTCATGCATGACTAGTAACATGAACCCCACGGTCTCTTTACTGTGCTGTCACCCTGCGGAGCACAGGAAGTAATCAATTGATCCAGGAGGAAGAGGAATGGAGGGATGGAGCGGAGACAGACGGGAGAGGAGAGCATGCAAGGAAGTTTAATGAGTGAGGTAAGAGGAGCTGCAGACTGACCACAGAGTGTTTGGTTAAAGACATAAAAATACACAGGAGTAAACGACTGTGTAGTGTCTGCCTTCTCTGCTGCATAAAATTATCCATTAATGTACATGGACAGTGCTTTCTTTTCAAAGCACAGGGGTTATTCCTTTTATGTACTATGTATTTTATGCTTATTTGTTCATATTTTCAAGATGCCAGTGTACCTGAAAAATCTGCTTTTCTTTAACTTGCTTAACAGATTTAATGCTAATGATGGAGTCCTAGACTACTTTGGGGGAATTAAATGTTAGCAATTAAAGACGTTTGCATTTTGATCTAGATACTTTGCTAATTGCAATATTCAATAATAGTTCAATTCTAGCAATATAAACCATAGTTTAGTAACAATTTATGAAAATTTAACTGGAGATGTCAGCAGTTATTCTGATTTTGTTCAGTGTTTAGATACGTTTTCATTGCTTGTGAAATGTATGAATACATCAACTCAATAAAAGAAAAGAGCAATATTTGCAGCACTATCATTTGTAGGAAATACTTTTCGGCAGCAGAGACTGGAAGCGTAATTACCTTTAATGGCAAACACAGATGCTAAAACATATTTGTGTATCTGAAAGGAAGCCTTCTTCTCTAAGCCTCAGCATCCCAAGCTGTGAACAATTCATCATTTCAAAAAACCTGAAGCATAGCCACCAAGGAAACAAGGGAGTGGCTTTGGACAAAAGTCTCAAGTCCAAAGTCTGGACTGATACGCATGAAGTGTAGAACTCCTTCTTCAGTTTGGGTGTGTTTAAATATTTATGCCAACAAAATCAAATAAGTTTCACAAAAACAGACATGTTAAACTTGCACATCTTTCACAGAAAACCAAAAGCCATCAATGTTGCTGAAGTAGTTCAAAGCAAATAGTGAGGTGTTTGAATATTTATGCAAATCAAATATTTCAGTTTTTCCATTTCAAACTTGCTTACTCCACTCCAGAAACCAGCGGGTTTTTTTTCTTTATGAAAGTGGAGAGCAGGGGGAAATAAACCAAATTCAATTTCAGTAAGTCTGGAACATAACAAAATAAAACAAAAGCTGAAATAGTTCTAAAACGTCCTTTTAGGTTTTGAAGAAAATACAAGATTTTATAGCGTCAGTAGAAAGAAATAAAAAACAGCTTGCAGCAGGAGGGGACATTTGAATGAAATAGCAGGTAAAATGCTGCCAAAACATTTCTTCACACAGCTGTTGGGTTAAATGTTCATTTAACAGCAACAAATCCCTCTTCCTCATTTTGTCTAACACAGAGGCCTATCACATTTCCCTTATTGTCTTTTTCTTTATCTAACCACGCAGTAAAAATAGACATTCCTTCTCTCCCTGTCTCACATTGTGTATCTTCCTTCTCACATCCATGTGTGTGTCTACCCCCTTCTTTGCTTTCGTCATCCTCTTCTTTGCTTCCCACATCCTCCTCTCTTCATGTCTTTCTTCCTCTGAGCCCCCATAGTCAGTCCTTTTCTATTTATAATACTCAACCCACATTCACCTTCTCATATGACACACTGCAAGACCAGTTCCTCTAACTCAAAGCAGCCGGTGGTGGTCAGAGATGTGAAAATGAATAAAAGCGGATGAGGGTGTTAGAGGGTGTTTATATATATATATATATATATATATATATATTAGATCGAGGAGAATCGCTGTGTAATACTGTGGAGGTGTGGAGGATAAAGTGATGCCAAGGACACCAAGTAAAGAGAAAAAAAAAAATACTTTTATATAGTAATGCCATCAAGTTCAATTGCCTGGCATTATAAATGAAAAACAGAAAGAGAAAACCTCAAACATATCTCCTTAACCTGTCCTTGATCTCACATTGACGAAAATTAAGAAATTAAACAACATTGTTCCTTTCACAGACATTTTATTTAATTATAATATTCTATTATAAAAAATAATTATTATTACAAAAAGAAAAAAAAGACTGAAGACTTAAAATAAACTAACCTTCAATATTCTATTTGACGCTGAACATTTAACGTCCATTCAAAATTATCAACCACAAGAGGCTGTTGCAAAGGCTTTAACGTTTAACAATTTTAGCACTAACTAACCAACTGACTGACTGACTGACTGACTGACTAACTAACTGACTGACTGACTGACTGACTGACTGACTAGTTGATGAAAAGGAGATGATCAGCACTTTGCTGGTTTTTAGGTATGTTTTGTCAAACAACTATACAAGTACTAGAATTGTGGTTGGGATTCCTCAGGGTTGTGTATGTGAACCAATCCTCGTTTGTGCTTTAGAACATACATTCAGATTCACAGAAAAATGTACTTACATTGATCAGGATCTACATATGTGTTGGTGAAATGAATGGTGCTCTCAGAGTCTTGAATATTATAATACCACCTTCCTTTAATTTTTTTGCTAAAGAAGACAACTGTAGTCAGTTTCTCTGCATGATATTAGCTGATTTGTGCAAGCTTAGCTATAGTCATTTCTCACCCAAATATCCTTTCTGGATTTTGAGGGCTTTTTTTTTTTAATAATTAAATAATTTATTTGTACAGTATTCACCAAATTATTTATTATACTCATTTGATGTGGAAAAAATGTCCATGTATATGTTACTCAAGTTTTTTTTAGTTTTTTGATGATCTGAAAAACCATCAGATTCAAGGGAACTTGCAAGAGAGTCAACATATTTTACAGATTTTGTTTGTTTCCATTACTCCCTTAATAGCCACAAAATCTTTAAATTGTGCCAATCAGACAGAAAACTCAATCTCTACAATCTATCCGATTCCAAAAAAAATACTATTTCAACTAATCTAAAGTGTTGCTTCATTCATTAGATTTATGATTCCTGAAGTTTATAAAACCGACCTACAGACAGAGCCTTCGGGTATTCAACCGATGTCTCTCTTTCTGGACGAAGACACTTAGTCTGCATTTATTTCAAGAAAACATTTAGTTAATAGACAAGGCTTGAGTAATCTATGAGCAATCCATCTAGTTAATGGTTCTCAACCTAAGTGGTCTTGGAATCCCCCATATGCTGACCACATCTCCTCACTCTGCTGTCTTCACTTTCTACGTACATTAATACGTTTACTTTTGTGTCTTTCATCTTTCCTGCAGGTATAGGTATTTCCTGATATGCTTGGCTTGGTGCTCCTGGGTTTGTTTGTTTGTTTGTGCCTTTTTTTTGTCCTTGCAACCCCCAGCTGGTAGAGACAGATGGCTGCTCATGCTTAGCCTGGATTTGTTGGAGGTTTCTTCCTGTTAAGGTTTTTTTTTCTCCCCCTCTGCTCTTTCCTGATGGTGTTTGCATGTTCTGCAAAGTAATTAAACCTAGGCACCATTTCCTGGTCATCCACTGTGGGGTTTGTTTTGGCTGTAAAACTTTTCTGTTGTTACAAATTGGTACTTAATGACTATAAACATACCAGATATGACTGCACAAATATTGAGCTGATCAGGGATCTGTAATAGACACAGAGTTGGTGTGAAGTGGAGGTTTTGCTTCAATGTCATCTTAGGTGAACAATGTAAAAATCAACTTCAAAACCATCTGCAGATCCTCACACACTACTGTTTGTTTCTGCATACACAGATTTTATAAAACAAAAGGAATAAATAAATCAAATAAACAACAAGGGCTACAAAGCTGTCAGAGAGAAGTAATGGAGTGAAAAATACGATAATTATTCTAGAATTAGCCAAGAAGCAATGCAACATACAAGCACCTACAAACTGAAAAAATATGCTTGTATTGACTGTTATTTTACTCCACATATTGAATGTAACAGAATATTCTTTTTATTCAGCTTACATGTTTTATAAAATTAATCATTTTTTGCTGAAGTATGCTGATTTAAATCCATAAACGTATACAGTTATAGCCTAAACTTTCTTCACTATCATTCCTCATCAACGTAATTTGATCCTTGTCAACAACCATTTTTCAAAGTGTTCACAAATCTCTTCAACTGGTAAAAAAAAAAAGGCAAAACCTTGATGATTTACACATTAATGGTATCTACAGTTAAAATTTCAGAGAAAAGTGAGCAAAAGAAAAAAAACTAATCTTTTGATTCCAAAGGCAGAGTGGTCTGATAGATATAATGAGCTTTATTTCAAGTGTTTAACTGAGTCTATTTTTAAAACTGAGAAAGTAACTCTTTTCAAAATGCTCACACTGATAAACAAAACCTCACCTGAGAGCACTTCTGTTTTCAGATGAAAAGGACACATTTACACAATATACATGACTTCATTTATTAAAAAGAGTAACCCAGTCTGTCTTCTGAAAAAGGAAATATAATTTTCAAACATCTCCTTCAGGTAATTATTTAAATGAGCTTCTTGAACGCAGCTTTAAAGTAAAACAAAAAACAAAAAAAAACAGTTTATGAAGTAGTGACAGGTTTTTTTTCAGCATTGCTACTTTGCCTTTTATAGCTTAGAGGTTCTTCCGTTTATCAAAATATCTGGAAAAAGTGAAAACTTTGTTTCTATGTTGTGAAGACAGGTACATATCAGTGAGGAGGCAACAAATAAAAACAGGTGTGATCATAGCTTTGAAAAATCTCAAATATATCAAAAAACAAATGAATCACAGAATGTACAAAAATAATTAAAGAGAGCAAATCAAACAGTGAGACTTATTTGAATAACTTTCATTCAGTATTACAACATATCCCTCTACATTAAATGTCATATTTTCCAGTGTTAATATTTTTTTTAGTTTATTGTTTGCTTTCCGTTTAAACTATTATTGAAGGTGTCTAAAATATATAGCGGCAAAATATGTACAATGTGCAAAATGAAAAAAAACATTCTGTCAAAAAAAATGTCAGAGATGAACAATAACTCTTTGCTGTGCTAACCTACATACATTCTTGAGATCTTTGTAAAATATACAAAAATATTTAATTTCATTAATTTGTATTGCTCTCTCATTTACCCAATTACAAATTAAACTGTGTCCATCTCCCAGCAGCCATAAAGCTCGCTTTATATTTGTACGATTGCATCATTTGCCCATGGTTAGATTTGTATGCAGGACTCTGAAATTGCAACCTCATTTCACTTAAAATGGCAATAAAGTCAAAATAAATGAGTAAATTATTAGGTTTGCAGTTATTAAGTATGACCATAGATTCAAATTCTGACTGAATCATGACTTTCAATCATCTTAAGTTTTCAAATACACCTCATTAATTCTTTCCCCTTCTTTACTGCTTACATCATATACACCCCAATGCTCTTATTCATTTGATTTCATAATTACACTTTTTTATTTTTTGAGTTAGAGTTTTTCACTTTATAATTAAGTTTTTGAAAAAACATTGTGTTGGTTTGTTTTTTAATGCCTACTACAACAAATTGACAATTTGATTGTTTTTTTTGATTTCAAAAGTCCAAAGCAGCTGCAAATTTGGCTTTAATTTGAATTTATATTGGTTTTGTGTAAATATGCTGACAAAATAAGCTGAAAAGTTGAAACAGGAGGATTGAACGAATCTTGCAGTTTCATTAAATCAATCTAACATGATAAAGACTTAAAGAGAAGCATAAAATAAAAACTGCTTATGTCGTAGTAAAGGTCACGGTTGAAAAGGTGGGTTAACATCCCTAAAAGAGCAGGAACCCCTTCTTAATTACACAGAAATTTGTCTTGTATTTTGCAAAGATTTGATTTTGTTTCCCTAGATTTAACTTAACCCGCTTCCAGGGGTTTGGAATAAACAAGGCTTTTCTCTGTTGAATGGTGACTCATTTCACACCAACAATAGCATCACTATGTCAACTCTGCTGCTCTTTAACAAAACATCTCCATACACCAGCTATGACTTCAGGATCAGCTGTTTGTGTTCTCATACATATAAAGTGGGTCCAGGCAATACCTTGCTACCGACATACATATATATATATATATATATATATATATATATATATATAAAACATAAAATGCCATATTTGAAGCAATTTTGAGGCTCATTAAATGTATTTTACATGATCTGAACGTGAAAAATTGTCAAGATTAGTTGAGATAAAGGCTTTAAAACATCATTCTATTTTCCTATTTTCCTTAATAATTAAGTTACTGTAATAAATAAACGTTTCAGTAAAATTAAAATTTGTTGAACATGATTGCAAACTGTGCACACCTCACCCATTAGACGAACTCGGAAGAAGGGTGGATCCTCACTGCATTTGTAGCTGTGATTATTAATTATTAGATGAACAGAAAAATGCAAAAGGTTGAAAACATCAATAATTTCCTTATGCTTTTGTTCCAATGCTCCAGTATAAAATGTAATCATTTAAAGTAGTCTTTCTCATCAGTTCTCCAGACTTCCTGATGGACTTCAATGTTTCTTTGGACTTTGGCTGCTATTTTACATAATTTCAGATTAAGCCATGTATCTAACTCATATTGTGAAGTGTTTGTGTAAAAATACTTAGAACATGACCTTAGGCTGTTTCTGTGAGTAATGCTCACCTTAGCAGACCTGCCAGTTTCAGTGGACAGTGATTTCTTGTTTGCTGTTGTGTAAGCGACCATTTTCCGGTGATTGACAATGCTACAAGAGATTCTCAAAGCTTGGAACATTGTTTTACAACCTAACCCTGCTTTAAGTCTGACCAGTCTACTGTCTTCTTTGTTCTTCATGGTACCGTTGTTTGCCAATGTTCTCCGACGAATTTCTGAAGCCTTCACAAAACAGGTGAATATTTATTGAAGTTAAATCACAAATATTGGGGTGAACTGGGGGACAAATTGAAATGTAAGCCAAATTGTCAAATGAAATCCCCCAAAAATTCAACAAAGTCTGTGAATATAATGTGGTAAAAAGGTGGAAGAATGAACTATGAATGACTGTGATTACTTTTGCAAATCAAGTTATATGCATATGTCTGCTACCATGGACTAAAATTCAACATGAACATAATGTACAAGTTCCTCACAGATTTTTATGAGTCTCCCTATCTGTCGTTATTATAGCAGTGTTCATGTGTTTGAGCTATTTGCTGCATGAAGTGTTAGCATGACTGTATCACCTTAAGGTGAGGTTTATTTCAGAGAAACATCAGATGAAGGTGTCTGTGTTCAACACTGACAATGTTTACGTTCTGTAATCGGCTGAAGATGAGTTATAAGCCATCTTATGTTTGTTTTTACTTTAGAACAATTTTAAAAACAAAACCAGTAGCATACATTGATTTCCGTAGCGCTTAAATCCAGCTGCTGGCAAAGCAAGAGGAGGAAACTGTTTCACGCTGGGTAAGCTAGATGTTTTGACAGCCGTGCTTGTTCGTACCTGCAAAACTAATTTGATGGCCACATGGCAGTTTGAAAGTTTAAACAGTCGGCTGATTTTCCCTGCCGCTCCTAGTTGGTGACAGTCTGTAACAAAGACTTTCAGAATCTTGCACAGCTCATCAAGCAGTTAGCCATTTCATTAATTGCTCCATGCAGAAAGCAAAGCCATTGGAATTGAAGCCATTCTCTTTCAAAGGCTCTCCAATATCTCTGATCACTTTTATTATTTGCTCTAAATGAGACTCACGCAGCAGTACGGACTGCAGTAATAGGAAGCTGGTGCCAAGTTCAAATAAAATCACTTTTCGTCTTCAAAGGGGAAAATTTTCCTCCCAATCTTGAGGACTGTTTTTAAAACCCTCTCCTCTGTTCTCTAAGTAATCTCTCAGCACCAGTCCTGAGATGTTGGCACTATTATACTGTCTCAACAGGAATTAGAACAAGGAAGTGAACACAGTATGCACTCGCTACTAATGTGTGGAATACATGCATAAATGCAATGTGCATAACAGAATATGGGCAGCAAGTAACTGGGAGGTAACTGACTCAAACGGGAGCGTAAACCTGCAGAACCGTGTGTGTGTGTGTGTGTGTGTGTGTGTGTTTTTATGTGTGATTGTGTATTGGGGAGAGTAAAAGCCTGCGTATGTTAGGGGAGGATGTAGGTTAATGGTCGTCTCTGTGCCTCTGATGTGAATAATTTATCCAAAGGGAGGCTTTTATGTGTCTCTGAAAGCTCGCTGTGATTGGTTGATTGTGCTGCTTCATCTTCTACCTGCTTCCTCCACTTCTTCAGATGATAATGGAGAGCTCCACCTGACAACTGGCACAGCTTCCACTCTATTTATTTCACACGCTGTGTTTGTTTTCTTCTGTTATCCTTTCCTCCTTTTTGTTACATCCACTGTTTTACATTTTCACTCTGTAGTTTGCAGTTTCTTAGAAAGACACGCAGTGGCACACACACTCACATAGACATAAACAAACACGCAACAATCTTTTCAGTCTCTTGTGTGTTCGTATCTGCGTGACATCACCTCCACCGGGATGTTCTGAAACAACACACAGCCTGAAGGAAAACACAAAAAGCATGAACAATGACAAAAAGAAAATTGACAAAACAACAGAGGCTGAAGCTAATAATAATAATAATAATAATAATAATAATAATAATAATAATAATAATAAATATATATGAAAGGTTCTAGGTCTTGATATGTTAGTGTCACAGAAAGTTTTAGTCCTAAGGATTGACATCCTTTAGCTAAACGTAAGTAAGTAGAAAGAAAAGAGCGCTAAGTGTGCAGAGTCCAGTGTTAGAACAGAGGGGTTTAGTATATAATGTAAGTAACACAAAACAACCCTGACAAGACCTGTTTTGTGTGTTTACTGAGATCAAGATCAGACATAAAATATAAACGTGTGATCAGCTTTTGAAGCATCTTCTTCTTAGAACATTTTCAAGTATTGTCAGACAGACCAGTGAAATAACGTTGACATACAAGCTCTCCTCAGTGAGTCAGACAGATTGCAAAGAACCATTGCTCTAAAGTCCATAAATGGGAGCGCTCAACCTGTTGTAAATCTTCCAGCGCACAATATTTCACCGCTGAAACATTGAAGAGCTTGTTACAAAAGCAGCAGCAGAAGAAACCTCTTTTGGTCCCCAGTCGCAGCCAAAACTCAGTACAAGAGTGAGACAACAACCAGCAATGTGCAAATGCAGAGCAAAGAAGTCTTAATAAAAAAAGTTTACGCAAAGCTTTTTCTCAAAGAAAGAAAAAAAAAGTAAAATATAAATCTCTGTTGAAAGCTGTGGCGTATAATTGATTAATTAAAAAAGCTTCCAGTTGGTTTAGTTTTACTTGTGTTACTAATAAACAAAGACGTGATATATTTGTAACTTTTCTGAAATGAAATAAGAACAGAGCTGCACAGGGCCATCTGGACGACCTCAGACTGAGAAATTCCTGCCATCTCTAATGTAACACTTTTTTTTCTAAGTGTGACATTTAAATCCTCTGCCTCCACCTGTGCCAACATATTTCAGACAAAACACGCCACAAATTCTCATGTAAGATTTTGCGTCCTAAAATATTGCTTTCCTTCCTTACTTTTCTCTCTCCCCGGCGTTTTCACAGCTCAGATGGGATGAAGCAAACTGTGTGATGATGTAAGCTATTTTATCATTAAGGTAATGAAAAGCTATCCACCTCCCTCATCAGCTGCCTTCCACCCAAATCAAGATTTCGCTGTTCATCATTTGCTAGATCGTTGGAGCCTTTCAGACTCCTCCTTGGCAGCTTTGACCCCGTCTGAATCCCTCACTAATCTCTCCTTCATGTCTTCCTGCCTGGATTTGTACTTTGTAAGAAACACTTTGATGTGAGTAAACTGAGAGATCACTTCTTTTTGGCACTTTTTGTGTCTTGCTGGTGGGTTTTTTTGTCTAGTGTTTAGACTGAATGACAGAAACCTTGAGAGAAAAAGTCTTACTATATCATATTGCTGAATACAAATATGATAGTTTCAGGGTATTGCCACACAACTCAAACCCAGAAATGTATTCCAGGTTTATTTCTTTGCAGCAGTGATCCCCGATCAAAATGTTTGATAAGAAGACCAAAATAATAATAAAAAAGGTTAAGGTAAAGATTCAAAATACTAATTCTGAAATCTAAAGTTTTATAATGGGAAGTTTTAAAGCCTACTTGTTGGTATGCTAATAACTTAGCCATGCATATGACAAACATGTATTTATTCAAAAGTACGTAAACATATTTCATTACTGACGAAAAAAAGCTCACCAACTTACTGCCAAAACAATAAAACCTAGTAATGTTAGATTGAAATAAGAATACTCAGTACCCCAACCTCACCAGAACAAAGATAAAACGCCTAAACTTTAATTTAACACTGCTTTAAATTTCTCTGAAACATTCTCCCTGGGATGTCTGCTGTGTCTCTTTATGATGTTGTTTGTTCACTAATGTTTTGAACAAACCTCTAAGCCCTTCACAGAGCAGCTGGATTCTCACTGAGTCTATATTACAAATAGGTAGGCTCTATTTGCTATCTAGATGATCCATGAAGACAATTAGTTTCACCGCATTTTATCTGAAGGTATCAGATTAAGGGCTGCTGAATGCAACTGCATTAAAAAAGTTCAAATGTATGAAAATACTTTTGCAGGTTACTGGAATTCATCTGCTCAACTGGCCTTCAAGATGAGAGTGATAATGAAGAGCTTTTTCATTAATCAATAATGCAGCAAAGGTCACACTCTGATATTCCTCACAAAATCACAGTGGAACATTTTCCAGTAAACTGGTAAAAAAAACAAAAAACACTTTACCTTCACCAGTGTGTGTGTGCGTGTGTGTGTGACCTTTTGCCAAACATGTAGCACAAACACATTGATTCTACGCATTTGAGCTTTACTTTACAGTACATGGACTTCCCACTGGACTTCAAACAAAGGACACCAGGATAACATGTCCATCACATTGAAATGTTTCACTGCTATTCTAAAGCAAACTAAAATACCGTCATGTTCTTCATAGATGTTGAGTATTATTATGTTAAAAGCAGCAACATATGGCAACGGACAGAATCTGCGCCTGCTAAGCATTAGCAGTGTTTGCAAAACAGGCTCAATTTACAGACATGTTAGAGGTTGACGGCAAAAAGAAAAAACAAAGCAAGATAAAAACAGAATCCACCTGATGTGGAGTCATATGGCATCGAATGGCGCTGAAGATGATAAGCAAAATTTTTATTCTAGCAACACCATGTTTTACTGTTGGTATAATGTTTTTTTGTTGTTGTTGTTGTTGAAATGTTCTGTTTGTATAACAAACACATTTTATTGATATAATAGGACGCACACTTTCCAAAAAGCTAAATCCATCTTAGAAAGAATCAAGATGTTTTCTGGCAAAAGGTGAGACAGGTTTTCTCCTATGAAAATTTTAACCAATTTCATTGTTACTATTTAAACATGAACACCAGCTTTAACCGAGGCAAGTGAGGTCTGCAATGCTTTAGATGTTTTGAGTTCTTCTGCATCAATGAGTCGTTGAATAATTTTGGAAGGTCATCCACTCACAAAAATGTTCACAACTATTCCATGTTTTTCTTCACATTTGTGGACTGTGGTTTGTCATTCTTAAAAAAATAAAAAAAAGAAGTTTTTTTTCAATAACCCTTTTCAACACAGACAGATGCCAATGACTTTCTTTCTGGTTGCTTGAAAAGACCAGTGTTACTTTTCAAGCAACCCTGATATGAAAAATTTTGCTCTTTAAGATTTCTTTTGGCCTCCTGGTGTGAGATACGTTCAATGTAAGGTCTTGACTTCTGGAGGCACTGGTCCTCATCCTGGTTGCTTCATACTCAGCTGGAGATCACAATTTGATGAAGCTACTGGGGCCACATCATCTGCAAAAAGCAGAGGTACGATTCTAGGGCCATGCAACCCGCATCCAATTTTTTTGTGGCTTTTTTTTTTTTTGCCATTTATGTGTCAGATTGTTTTCAAAGCGCCTGCAGTCTGAATTGTCATTTTGCATTTCATCCAAATTTTACGTCATTAATATGAGGTGTGTATGACTTCTCCCCCAGATGAAATCCAGACATGAACAATGGCTGACAATTACATTTATGAAATTATAAAAGAAGTCTGTGTTATGAATCACGTCACAATCACACCACTTCTGCTTTGACTTCACATCCAAACAGACTTCTCTACAGAAGTTGCCATCAATTCTCCACTAAGGGCCATTGCTATTAACTGTGCTTTCTTTTTATTAGCTTCCCTCGTCTTCTTGTGATTTTGTGACAATACTCTCAGTGGAATAATTGTATCCATAGATGGTGGCATCGATTATTATGGTAGCATCTATGTTATTCTTCTGTGCATTGGTGTCACTTTGTGGTTATAAACTATTGACACAGAAGTATCGCTGTAGTCACATTTAGTTAGTAAAATGAACAATAATGCAAAAAAAATATTTAATTGTAGCAAAAAATTGGAATTGAGCATTATCTTTAGTTACTTTAAAAAAAGTATTTCCTGGTTTATTAATCTTCAAAGAACATCAATATTAACTGAGAGTTTGGAAAATAGTAGCAAATCTGGTTATTAAAAAAAAGAAAAAGATACTTTAAAGGCTTTGCAGTTACTGAGCCTTTAAAGTATCTGTGCCTGGAAGAAATTGTGATTATAGCTTTTGCAATAAATTCAAACTTGGTTCAGGCCTAACCACGCCCACAACATTGCCTCCCTGAGCAGAACAAAGAGCTTTTTTTCCTCTACCGTGTCTGCAGAACATTAAAATTGTAAGTCAACTGTGTGGTGTGGATTTGTCTGATATGGCAGTGATTTTGCAAACAGGATAAGATCTGCAGAGTGGAATGAGATAATTGGAGCAATTCCAGAAACTTTCATCCAAAAATACATTTGAAGAATAAGGAGAGCTTAGGATGGTTGCTCCACCATGTCATCTTACTGACACTGAATAAAAGGCACTAATTAGAAGTCACCTTAAAGAGTGAAATGTTCAAATTGTGTTTATGTAATCCATAATTGCAAGCATGCTTGTTAAGTCTTGCACCTTGGCATTGTGTCCAAAATACAAGAGAATGTATTTGGGAAGCTTAAGCAGCAGAAATAAAGTCAGATCAGGGAAAAGCAGCAGCAGGGTGATGGCTGATTCATCTGTCAGGACTCTAAGGAGAACTCCATTCCAGGCAGCTGACACTTCAAGATAAAGTACATACTGCGCTGAGGAAAAAAAACAACCTCTCCTTCCCCTTAAGCTGGCTTTGCCATTTCTGTCTGTGAAAACTGAGGAACAGGCTGGCAGTGGACTAAAGGTACACAAGCCAAAAACAACACACTCAGATGTTACTACCAGTGACCATCAGACAGAAAACACACTGTGTTTCCCAGTGGGACAGAGATTCTTCAGCTTCCTTGTGTTCATGTCACACAGCAACAGAAAGAAAATCCTCCAGGGAGCTCTTTGAGGATCTAATTTGCAACTTCGCTCCAGGAGACGACAATCCAGGAACATTGTTTAGCCTGTGTACTGTGGATGTTTAGTGGATTACCAGTCCCAGGATACGGCAGAGGAATGTGACATCAGGGGGTTTATTGGTATCGCAGAAGTAATGGTTTATGCATTTAACAAAGCAACAACAGGGTCTGGGGACTATTCTGTAGCTCCAATTTCAAAATCTGAGCTGCAATAAGATAGATGCCTGATATTATTTTAGATGCCATAAAATGACACCTGAAATAATAAGTGAACAACTTTACAGTACAATTTCCATTACAGAGCTAGACGTGGGCTCTCTTTTTAAATCCTCCACCTTTTGAAAACAGAATCGTGGTATACAGAAGGTTTCAGCTTTGGAATTCAGATAAATGAAAGACAGAGCAACATCTCAAGTAAGATAAATGAAACATGTTTCATTGATTTTTTTGTACCTATGTACACTTTTTCACTTTTCAAAGAAGCTTACATCAGCAGCTGGATGTTCAAATTTTAACCAAACACTCAAAAAGGACATAGTCCAACTGTTAATGTACCAAAACTTTGAAGTTTTGTGTTTCACCGACTCAAATCAGCTCCGATTCATCTTCAAAGTTCCCATGTCAACTTCAAACATTCGTACCAGCGCCAGGCCTGGCTGCCATTCATCCCCTGCCCCTGTAGAAGCAGTGAAAAACCTGTTTCTGTGCTGTGACTACAAACAAAGCTGACAAATGGAGCAAAAGATGCCTCAGCTTGAGGCAAGATGGAGAAAACCCCCCCAAAAAAGCCCGAACTTTGGATTGATCATTTGACTTATTTTTTGTCTCGACTGATGACTTTAGCTGGTTGCAGGTGTTGTTTCATCTGCGTGTGTGTGTGTGCGTGTATGTGCACGTGATTGGAAGTAGTGATTCACTTCTCTCCCAGACACAGCTAGTGATAATGATTTGGTTTTGGAGCAGCGCAGGTTGGCAATGACGTAGGTTGTCATAGCAACAGCATGCGATGGGCAACGGAAGTTGACCATATAATGCTGTAGACCTTTTGACAACTGCACACGTGTGCGCCGCAGCCGTTTTATTCATTTGTCTTGTTTCCATCCACATTTTTTTTATTATTTCTCTGACACACAGACAGACACCAATGCTCTCTACACAGGAAAAGAAAAACACAATCCAGTGTCACACAAGCGGAACTAAGCAACTTTTCTTTCTTCCTTGTTCCCTTTAAGAGAAATTCTTCATGCTGCTATTTACTGATGATGTAACCTCCCCTCAGAATCATGTTAGGTAATTTTCATCCATTTTTCCCTTAATTTCCTTTTCATTATTCTTCATGATTTAACTCGAAACTTATACAACAGTTTTATAAGAATGTGAGAAAATATCCTTGCAACAGCTGTTGTCTAACTATAGAAGCCAATGACGACCTGTACATTTATCCTCCCTTTTGCATCAAAGTCACTTTCATAAATCGGTCTCATGCTGCATCTAACAATTATTTATCTGCCATGCATCTTCTTTTTTTCAAAATAAGGAAGCTGACATTACAAAAAGTATCTTATAAAAATACATTTATTCTCAGAATTACTGATTAAGTAGTTAAGCTGTTAGTAACCACAGTAATATATTTCATAACTTAGTTAAATAAATAACAGGACATAAACTGGTTCCGATCATATTAAAAATGTCAAGATGAAGGGTGTTTTCACTCCTCCTCGTCAGAGGAGTGGATTGTCCCATTTCTCTTGTCTACGATGTTGTTCCCAATTACCAATTAAGAGGAGATTGATCAGTCAAAGTGAAATCACTGACAATTAAAGTTTGTTAATTTCTCATTATATCATTATTTGGTCCACATAGGGTTAGATCAAAGCAATAAAAAACAGCTAATTGATAAGAAAATAAATATTTCCTGTAGCACTAATCTAAACATACAATCTATCCATCTCAGATTCTGCTGACTGAAATCCTGGGTAGACAATTGCCCACATTAACAGCATTTCTTCAATTTCCTAGAAATCTGGACTTTTAGGTTATTGCTATTGTTAATAAAATCTGCTTCATTCCAACACAGATATTTTTTAAAAATGAAAGCGGAGGAGAGAGAAGGTGAGGGCCGGCAGCTGCTTCGCAGAGGCTGGCTGCATATCAGATACTATTTTAAAAAGACTTATGTATTTAAAAAAAATCCAGCAGCCACAAAGACACAGAGAGAGACAGAGACAGTAGCTTTAAAATTGAGTTTCAGGCACCTTATAGCCCACATGTGTGTTTATTATTTTTCTCTATAAGCCTTTGAGATCTGCTGTAAGGCAGGTGACACAGCTGCAGCATGAAAGTAAAATGCAGCTGTGTCTCATATTGGATGGAACTTTTCCTAAACAGATTAATTTCACACGTTTTCAGATCAGGATTATTTATTTCAATGAAGCATTGAGAAAAAAAACCCACCAAAAAACCCTCAATGTAACATAGAAGGTGAAAGTTTCACACAAAAACAATACCCAGCTTCTGTCTTTTTCATTAATTAAACCAGATAATTTTACAATTAATTTATCAGTAAATTTCTGAAGCGGATATAGGGATTTTCTTTTTTTCCATTAAGCCTAAAATTTATCCAGTTGGCAGGTATTTATATTCAGATTTTATGAGCTTTCACATTTTAAGTGATATAAAAGAAATATCAAAAAAGATTTGAGCCTGACGAGTTAAGAAAAAGATACTATAGAGAAAATTCTGAGAGGCAAAAACGAATGTTAGAATACATTTCAAACAGCTTGTGTTGTATCAGATTGACTTGTTTTAGTATTATTACACAAAGTATGTCAGTGTCACAATTTAAATCTGTCAAACAGATACTGAATGGCATTTAATATGTTGTGAATAAATTCTGCACATTAAAAGCTAACTAGCTTCCTAATTCAAAACGGCAATGATTTAATTTAAGATACCACAAGTAAGGAAACTCATGCTGAGGGTGATAAAGGCCAAGTGTGAGAGTAAGAGAGGGAGCAGAATAGGATACTGTAAGATGGATTTTTCAAATTAAAAGCATTGCTCTTGCAACTGCTGTGACATAAATATCTTGGCAAATCAAATACACAGCTGCAATGAAGGGAGCAACTAATGAACATCAGCCACAAAAAATTTGCATTCTGTCATTATGTTTCCTACATTTGTTGAGACATCCATCTTTATAATTCTTTTTTATTATTTTTATTGCTTTGTTTGACAGCAGCAGATGGACTGGAATAGTGATGAATGTAGTGAAGCATTTTAGCACAATAAGGTAAAAAAAGAGAACAGACTGTTGTATAAATTAATACTTGCACAAATTCTTCATAGATATTAAAACGAATGTAGAGAAATTACGGGAAAAAAAGCAACCACAATCAGTTTTCCTCACAAATCTTTTCCTTGTCTCCACACATACACACAGTAGAGCTGTGCTGACCTTAGCAATGGACAGTTCTCAAAAAAGCAAAGCTATGAAGACGGCAGCATCTTGCCTCGGTCTGGACAGGCAAACGATCAATCGATCCATCAATAAACTTCTATCTGTTTTAGTGCCTTTCCATCTGGCCCAGCACTGCTGCTGTCTCTGTCCCTTTTTGCCATCTTTCACTGCACAGCAGATCCACACACATGCAACAACAAAGCAGCCAGACATGCTAAATGATATTGGCAAGCAAAGTTGCCAACTCTCATGCATATTCAGGACAATAAGGTCTTTGTGTCTTGGCTACTGCAGTTTCTACCTTAGTATAGCAGGACTAAGTGCTGATTGATAGCAATAGCCTCATTAACATAGATTCTGTCATACAGATATTTACTGCACTGGCTGCCAAGAAAAAGTCACATTGATGCAACACACTCGCTCTCTGGCAGCAAAGACCTTTCCGGGCTAAGCGGCGGCGCCTTGAGAGCCAGCTCACTGTCACGGTGTCTGAGCAAAACTACCACGCTGACATGGTGTACATGTTTACACGGTAAACTTGCCTGCGTCGGCAAATCTCAAAGGTGTGAATACCCATATGGCTCAGTCTAAATTCTGAGGGCTCATTTCTGCTTCATTTGATATGAAGGAACATTGGTAAGAAAAACATGGAGAATAAATGTATTATAGTTTTAAATGCAATAACAACATTATAATGTCTTTGCATGTGTAAATAATTGGTAAATTAATCTGAAACACTAGCAATCTCATACAGTGATGTACAAAAACACCTCAGAATTTATCTTCCATCAACGAGACGTTATTTTTTTCAGATCTGTTCAAAATATAACCACCTAGTACTGTATATTATGAGTGGTAATAAGCAAAAGATTGATTTCCCATTCATAAATATTAGCAACTTTAAATTTGGATTGTTTCAAACCTTAAATGTGGATCTATCTTTCAGTCAAGGGCATGATTACGTGTCTGTAATTTTCAATAAGCACATCCATGCAATAGTTATTATGCTGTATCTTCGTCCTCGATGCTTAACACAACATAACTCCAATGCTACACAAAATTAAGCTTCTGATTGGCGGTCCTTGTGATTACTCCTCTGATGGAAGAACGCAGTGACAAAAGAGGAGCTGAGTCTGAGTTTGGTACCACAGACATTTAGGATCCATCAAAAAGGCCTGCCTGGTCGAGCCTGACAGAACCAATTATAATTTCTGATTCAGTACTGACTGAATCTGAAATGTTAACACATACAAAATAGTTGAAAGTGCTGAAATGCTGAATATGGAAAAAAGGTAACAGATATTATCCACTTAAGTGATGGTCTTCAAAATGTTTACATTAGCTTTTATTCTCTTTCAGTTCCTTAAAGTAATTTCTTATGTTGAAGTAAAATGAATAAATTAATAAATAAAATGCAAACTAAACCTGGAGTCATTGCAAACTCTGTACGGTGTAATTTTGTGGTCTCTGCTTCTGAATCTTTCCTCCCTTTTGGCTTTCTCTCCAGCTGGCTTATTTTGCTCCCGTCAGTCACACCTTTGTCTAATTGCCTCCTTCTCCGTTGTGTATTCATTTTTCATGCTCCCTTCCTCCCGTGACAGTTCGTCTCTGTTTTTGGTGACAAGTGTTTCAGCTTTCTCCTAGAGTAACTCTCAAGTTTTCTGGGGGTTTTTGGATTCTGCATCAGCTTTTGTGATTTAAATATCCCTGCCTGACTGATTGCTCTCCTGTGGGCTGCCCAAGCTTGAATAAATCTCTGGTAGTTCAACTTGCCGACTGCAGTTGAGTCCAAATTCCCTACTGCTGTGAAAAAGTACAATCTAATCCTCTGGCTGCTGCACTCCAGCTTGGACCAAGCAGATCAATCAACAAGAGAAGTACTTTCACCATATGATAAGGAAACCAGTGGCAGTAATAGAGTACATGATGGTTTCACAGGGTGAGCAACTTTTTGGAAAATCAGATGTTCTTAAAGTTCATAGAAAACATTCAACAGAAACAGAAAGTTTATATTATATTAATGGAAATATGATGCTAAACAATAAGCAACTTGTCCAAAATCCTTAACATTACCTCTAATAAACTCTGCCCCAATAGTTCAGGGTAAATGAAAGAGTACACTTGCCACCTAAAGCATTTTTCTGGGCTACATTTTGATCTGTTTTTATCTGCTTTATTATATACAGTAGAAAATAAGGGGTTGAAGAATGACCCAAGAAGACAATCCTAGTTCCTGGAAATGTTTGTTGCAGGTGAAACATGTCTCTTGCAATGACCACACTTTTATCGCTTTCCTGGAAAACCTTTTCATCTGTTCTCACAACAATCCCTTACTCTGGATTTCCTCTGACTACACAACAATCCTCAGAAGAACTGACCTTCTGGAAATTTCTGTCTTGCTGAGGGAAGGCCACAGGAGTTGTTTTTCTCTGTAGACTTCTGTAAAACCCAGGTGTTTCTTCTCTAATGGAGCTCATTGAGAACTTGATTGATTACTCTGACCTCTTTGGTGCCCTTTGTTTCACATAACAAGTTCTTCCAGGCTAAGAAAACCTTTTCTACTCACCATCAATCTCTGTGTTGGATTGACCTCCCATATGGCACTTCTTGGTCCAATGGGAGACTTTATGCATATTCAAAAATCCACATCCTTCCACCTCTTCTCCCCCTGAGATAGAGATGACGTGGATGTTGTAGATTTTTGGTTGGGGGCTTGTTGCATGCTTCCTTAATTTTTACAAGGGTCCAATTCTCTTTGAGCAAAGGGCATGACTCTTTTTCTACATCAACTTCTAACTGCTTATTACACATATTTTCTTTTAGTGATGCAATGTGGACTAACTATACTGACTCCCAGGCTGTAGCTAATGATGTCTTTAGAGA
This sequence comes from Alfaro cultratus, assembly GCA_903066825.1. Classification (NCBI taxonomy): domain Eukaryota; kingdom Metazoa; phylum Chordata; class Actinopteri; order Cyprinodontiformes; family Poeciliidae; genus Alfaro; species Alfaro cultratus. Next base: position 9,472 of record CAEFZX010022623.1, on the reverse strand, counting down.
ATTGCTCAATGTCTGTGTTTTAGTTTCTTTGGATGATACTGTAAGCTTATGTTTTTATGGCCATATCCACATTCAGGGGAGCAAAACAAAACTCAAGGCTCAATTGCAGTGAACTCAAGCTGAACTCAAGCCTTCTGACAAGGTCCATTATTTCACAGAAAGTAGCCACCATGATGGTTACACTCTGGACTCTACTGTGTTCTCCATTTTGATGCTTAGCTTGAAGTTAAGCAATCAATCTTCACCACATCTAGAGATCTATATGCATTGAGCACCTGCCATTTGATTGGTTAATTCATTTGATTGGTTGATTCAACCAATCAAATTAACTAGTCCTAAAAAATGCTGTAATCAGACCGCTAGATCTTTTCTGCCCACAGTCGTCACCATCTATGATAAATCTTTGAAGAATTTTGAAATAATGTGAGTTACAGCAACATTGAATTTCCCTTTGGGATCAGTGAAGTATTTTTGAGTTTTTATTTGAATTAGAAAAAGAGTATAAAGTGACCAGCTACTCACTCCTCCATTCAAGGATAACTGATGACCTATTTCCAGCTGGACCGATCATCGTAAAGGATGAACCACCATGCACACATTTCCATGCCAGTTTAGAGAGACCACTTAACTTGACATGATATTTTCAGTCTGTGAGAGGAAATCAGAGTAATTGGAGAAAGCACACAGATTCAATGGGAGAACATCCCAACTCCATGCTAAAAGGCCCTGCCTGGGATTTGAACCCAGGACCTTCCTCCTGCAAAGCAACAGTGCTGCCAGCTGTTAAACTTGCCAATAGTCTAGACAACGACATAAAAGATCTGTGTTTCTGAGAAAACCAGATTACAAGAATTTTGCATTGTAATTCTATTGTCTCCTCACAAATAAAAACATTGTGCTGGTGCTACAATAGCCTTTCTGAGTCCCACCAACAGACGTCATGCCCAGGGCATATCAGCATATGCTCGGCACTTACAGGCTCTTCCACTGAACCAAATTATGTTGATTCTTTTGGAGTGACTGAGGGACTGTGAGGCTAGACTTTCTATTTTGATCCATCGTCCAGGACAAACAGCTGCCTGAAAATATGATTAAAGCGAAAGAAATATTTGCATTAATGAATCGGTGCTGCCGCCAGAAAACAGCACGTCCCAGACTTTAAAAGCTCTAATGTTTTAAATATGCACATTAGATAATCATGTGTTGTTTGAGTTTCATGACCCCCTGGTTTCCTGTAGGATCATTTAATGTCCACTTATGGTGTCTGATTTTCAAAATGAGCTCATGCAGAACATTTCAAAGTGCTATCTGTTTGAAGTGGCAAGTAATCAAATTGTAAACCCCCACATCCCTCAAACTCATCTCTCCAAATGGAAACAAATTCTGAAGATTCAGCTGCTCTGCAATAATTTCATCTGAGCCATGCTTTGATTGTATGTACACACCATGTCCTGTTCCCACACTGCTCTCCTTGTTTGAGTCATCTCATTTTTCATCGCTTTGACAGTTCGCAAAGGTCAGACTGACCAACGCAGGACAGGAAATGATGTACAGCTGTACAATAGACTCCCTAACAAAGATGAGGGAAACAGCAACTAACAGTGAGTATTTTGAAGCGTTTTGACTGTTAATCAACCAACAATGATACTTCTTTAGAAAATGCACGTTTAAAGCTTCTATCTAGGATTGCTCTCACCACCCTACAAAAACAGTCAATAAGTTAATACTTTCCCTTCTTAAGACTTCCCAGTAATTTATTCTCTACACAGACTATTTCTGAAGAAATTATAAATTAAAAAGCAATTTACAGTTAAAGCTAAAGCAGAGATACTGTGTGTACTCTGCTGTCTTCACTCTGCTGAGAGAAAGATGAAGAACACACACGAGAAATGAAAGTGGTAAATGCTAAAAAAAAAAACCTGATCTGAACCAACTAATTCACTGAACTATCTCAGAACTATATCATATAAACTTAAGTCTTTGATTTGATGTCCTTCTCTTTTTTGCCTAATCTAAGTACTCCTAAACATTTATTGCAATTGTAAAAAAAAAACTTGTGTTAAACTTACATAATAATATAAGGAAAAAATGCTAATAGTGGCTGAGTGGTTCTGGGAATAAATCTTCACAAACCAATTTTCAATATAAAAAATTCTCATTCTTCCAAAGATAATATATTCACAAAAACACAACCATAAATAAGTTGCTCATTCTTTGAAAATGATAATGAGCTCACTTGCTTTCAAAATGATTTGAGATCAATAGCTGTTTTGAAAAATAATACAAAAACATTGCAGTATCTAAAGACATATATATGTTTAATAGAGACTTAAGGTTGCTTAAGGACAAAGTGGCAACAACGTCAACAAAGTCACTGTTTTATCATATCCATTACTGAACCCTGAACTCAATCTTATGAAGAATTTGGAGGGAGATCTTAAGAGGCATGTGCGAACAAGGCAGTCTGCAACCCAGACTAGTTACACATGTCAGAAGGAATGAGAATGGGAAAATATTTGAATGCTCAATATTATTTCAACGGTGAACTTTCAAAGATTAATAGAACCTAAACCAGTGTCTACTACCATCTTCACAAAATCTTTCCTCAGATAAGAGAAGGTGTCTCTTTAAGGTGCTCCAAACTGTCTGTCGGTTTTTCTGCTTAAGAAGTTCTCTCCAGAAGTATATTTTACTTTACTTATGAAATGCTTCACTTTACTTGTATAGCACAGCAGGAACAAAAAGCCATCAGGCAAGTGCACAGACAAGGTCTCCAAGCAGCATTTGACTTTGTAAAAGAGCAGCTTCCATCTTCAGAGCACTTCAAACAATCATTGCCCTCAGGTCCTGCCATAGGCTTTAAAACTTCTCTTCCTCCTGCTCTGCACGCTAAAACCATTAAACACATTAAGTTGACTCAGGATATAGAATAAAATAATAAAACGGAAGCCTGAGTCCTCGTCCTCTTTCATCCAGCAATGCTGAGTATCGAGTTTAAAGGACTAATGCAAGGCACAAAGCGAAACATCATTAATAGCTGCATTTGTATTTTAATACACTTAGCAGCCACAATAATCACTGCAGAGTATAACTGAAGTTTACTGTGGAGGTAAATTGCTACAGTTTTCTCCATCCATCCATCCATCCATCCTTCCATCCATCCATCCATCCATCCATCCATCCAGACCATGGTCTCAGATGTGGATGAATTAATCCCCATCCCGGCTGTGAAATATATATATATATTTATGATGGAGATCAAATGTGCAAAACATATCCAAAGGAAACTGTCAGCTGGCTCACTTCCATTATTGGACAGCATGTAACAGTGAAAAGTACTTCTATGTTTGGACGCTCTCCAACAACAAACTGGAACATGAACAGGCTGAGAAACAGTTGAAGGTGTACACATCCATCAACAAGAATTCAGTAAAATGTTGTTTCTTTTTAGTAAATATGCATTTTCCGTGTTTTATTTTTATTGTTTTTGCAACCAGGCTTGTCAGCTGCACAATAATTGTGCATGAAATTGTGCAGCACTTTCAAGGTAGGCCTTTAGAGCAGCAGAGGAGTAAGAGCTTCAGGCAATTTACCTCAAATAACCCATTGTCCTTTAAAAATGTTGTTATGGTTACTGAAGAGAGATTCATTTAAAGAGGTTTTCATGACATCTTCCATTCAAACTTAGGTTTGTGAAGATGCTAAACTAGTGCTTAAGAAACATTTAACACAATAGCTTAGAAATTATAAAATTTTCACTGAAACAGGAAATATTTAATCAAATAGATGCAAGAAGCTTTCTGTTTCAAACCTGTCTCTGCCTACACTTTAAAAAGTAGAGGGTCAATAGTTTTCACTTTAAGGCTCTCTATTGCCGTTGCACAGCAATAGAGAGCCTTAAAGCTGGAGGCTAGAGCTGCTTTTCAGCAGGGACTGAAGAAGAAGAGGAGGTGGTGCCAGTGGATGTGGTGGGTATGCTGAGCATGCTCTGTGAAGCCTGGGGCCCAGAACGAAGCTCCACTGACCTTGAGGGTGTCATTTCGATCGATCAACAGAAAGGAGCGGTGTATGCGTGTGAGGGAGATAGAGGGAAAGAAAGATGGAGGCGTGCAACTCCACCAAACAAGGAGAAAACTGAAACCTGCACTAATGATGAATCATTGATAAGTGGACAGAGGAAGACTTCGTCTTTCATCTCTTGATTCTTTTTTCCTTTTTGTGCTCTTTGCCTTGTTCCATCTTTGTTTTCGATGCCTGCGGTCTATCTCCAGAATCTTTCAGCATTTTATTATATCTTTCTTTAAATCCTTTGATATTCTCCCTTTTCTGATTTTCTTCTCTGACTTCTTGACAAATGTCAAATGTCAAATTTAGCATTTATTTCCCTCTTCCTCATCTTCTTCCTCTTCGCCAGCTGGCTCTCACTTTCTCTACTTCACAAGTGCTGATCATTTTGGTCTGTCATGACATTTCCGTTTCACTGTTGTGTCAGAAACAGGGTTGATGAAAGTACGTACTTCTCTTTCTACAGAAACATAAGTACCACAACAGCAGCTGAGCGTACAGGACGCAGCTACAACAGCTGCTGACACACCTTGAACACTTCGCTTTTTGTGATATTATTATCGAAAACTTGAATGCATTTTGTTGGAACTTTGATCAATAAAGCTAAAGAGGCCATGGTAACTCTGAAGCTGCATTTTGGCGACACTACAAGCGGAAAGTATTCCTGTCTGTGCAAACTTTTCATTCCCCTTCAAAATCATAAAACGCTTTGCATCAGTCAATCACATGAAATTGTAAAGAAAAACATTAAGGTTGTGGATGGTTTGGAGGGGGTTTTATCCACAGATGTTCTTTTTAAGACAACCTACTGTCATGTTTTTATCTTCGTTCTACATTTTTTGACTTTCAGTTTTTTAAGCATCATGTGAATGTGTGTTACTTCCTCCAGGGCAATTATGTGAACATGTATTGTCTTTTTAAACATATCTAATTTTGTATGTCTATAAAAAATACATTTCAAAAATTTAAAATAGCGTTGCCATGCTACAAATGTGAAAATTGAAAAGCACATTTTGATGTATTACTCTCTAATCCAGTGACTGATAATGTGGCACAATTACTCCAAACCTCATTTTTCTCAAGAATCTTATTGATTCAGCACATTCAGTTACTTAGAAAACTAAATTGGTGTTCAAAATCTCCCCTTTCTGTGTCTTAAGATGCAAAAGATGATTTGATTAAGATTTTGTCACTGGTTAGTTAGAACCACATTTACGAAGAAACAATCAGGGCCAATTTATGGGCGCTCACTGGTGTTTATTTGAAAAGCTGTCTGCCTATGCAGGGAAGATTATGGGCATTAAACCAACACAGAGCCTACAGAGACACATTTGCATGCAGCCCTCCATTAAGCCAACGGGGTCTCGCTGCTGCAATGATGCTGCACAAAGGATACCTTGAAGTTAAAAAGCACCATCTGCAGCACGGTTCCTTTTACAAGATGGGATGTCTTCATCTAATTAGTCCAATCGATGTTTTTTTTCAGATTGATCAGCATAAGACTCGCAGAAAGCATTTTGGGTCCCAACCTATCTTGCTTAATGTTATACAGTACTAACCACAGGAACAGAAAGAACTTCTTGTCATTTCTGGAAATTATTTGAATATTAAAACATAAATTATCCAAGTTGCTTTGTGAAGCATATCTGCCTTTAAAAGTACAGTTCTTTGTTGTGGTCAATTTATTGACAGCAAGAGTTCCCAGTTTGGAGAAGCAGGCAGGGGTGCAGACAGAAAGAGGAGAAGAGACATCTAGTAACCAGAAAAACACTTAAGTAAATGTTATAATGACTCTTTAAGATCCTTATGGGTAATCACCAACAAAACCACCAAAATCTTACTACATAAGACAAATTTATCATCCTAGTGGCTCCTAACATCTGCTCAAATGCAAAGTTTGCATCTGAAGTTTGGCTCATGCATCTGCCCACTACAACCTGATAGGTCTCTCTTCAGACATCCAGAGTTTTGTAACTGTACAGACTTAACACAATTCCTATTCAAAACATTGCACAAAATACACCGTCTTCTTCTGCTTGTGTTTTTTATTTTTGTTAACTAAGAACTACAGCTGACCATCTTTGTTGTGACTGATATAAAAAGCATCCCCGCAGCCTGATACTGCCAACACTATGTTTTGCCTTGAGAATGTTATGCTTTTGGGTGACGTTTCTATAATAGATTCCACCACACTTACAGCATTGCATGTCTGCATTAAAATCACAGTGAGAAGAGCACCTGCTTATACATTTCAGGACTTATTTCAACAATGGCTTTCAACTCAGAGTTACCATGGGCTTTAGAGTGAAACTGTTTACCAATTAAATAGTCTAACAATTAGTTTGTTAGCCCTGCGTTATATTTATGGATTTGAAAGTAAATAGGACTTTCTACAAGACACTTTCCCTTCTTTTCTGGGGTGGTGGTGGGTGTTTGGGTGGAGTGGACATTGTGAAGAATATGTATCCCTTCTTTCTACTTCACTTTTATGCAGTACTATGCATTTGTTTACCATGTAATATCCAATTAAAATATACTTTGTGTTATATAATTTGTGGATGTATCAAGACAAAATGTGAGAAAGTTTAAGCAATGTAATGTAAATACTTTACATTGCACCAGAAAACTATCAAAAAAATCTGCTCTAAATGTCTTCTGTGGTTGTTAATGATGAAGAAACAGAATGTTGCATTCATTACAAAAATGTAAACGAGCTACTCCAGCTATTTAATTTGCAATCAGAAAGAGATACTGCCAGCATCAGAGGCTGTGCTTATTCACTGCACATCTGTTGGACAAGTCACAGGACCCAATATATGCTGATTACACTTTTTGTTCACAAGTTCATCATCATTGTCAGCTCTGACTGTGCTTATGTGGGTGAGTATGTCTGTGTGCACAAGTCTATGATTTAGCAAACATGTTCTGATGACAAAATGCTAGCTGCTTTACATTAGCACCCACGGTCCTTTGCCATCTGGGGTTGGATTTTCAGAGTTTAGAGGAACTGGTCAATGGTCAGAATGAAGAATTTTAAGCAAACAGCAGTTGTGTGGACTCAGACCTTAGCCTCTGTCTGACTCCAATCTGCTCCTGCTGATGCTACAGTTATTCCCTTGATAAAGTCCCTCCAATCTCAACATGCTGTAGGCCACACTCATCAGGCTGTTTGTGGAGTATAAGGATGGGGCCACATCATAAGACGAAGGGCAAGAGTGGAAATAAGAAAAGATAAAGACTCAAGGCGAGCAATCAGAAGGAGAGAAACAGCAATGGGATCTAACATCTTTCTTTCCACATGAGTGGAAGTGCATAGTGAAGGAAACGTGTTTGGCTAGCAAAAAAAATACACAGCCATATACATTTTACACAGTATATTAAAATGCAGGGAGGTTATTTCTTTCATTTTTCTTCAACCTCATGTAATTTTGCAGGAGCAAAACAAAACTATGCAACTCCATAAATTGACAAAATGCACATTTGCTCCCCCTGACTTCCCTCCATCTTTTCTGGAGGCCAAACTACTTCACTTCAGCAGTAAAATGCACATATGTTTGGAAAACACATTTATTAAGTCCCTAAATATCTAAATTTACATTTACTTTATGTCTGCTCATTTAAATTTTAAAAGTTCAAATGCTAGCAGAGCAGACGGTGAGAAAATGTAATATAATTTTGAAACGACTATATTTGTATATGGCACAAAATGACCTCCTCAAAACATTGCTTTAATTCCTCGCTATATAGGTAAGATGAACCAAACTAGAGTCAGCCGAATGGCAAACACACAAAAAACAGCTTCAACTAAAAGGTTCAAATAACTCCGGTTATGTATACAAAATTTATCTAGTATAGATGTTACTGTTAGTGCACAAGAAAAAGAAACCATCTACCGAAGAGTTCAGCTGAATCCATTCTAATAAATCAGGAGGTTAATGCCTACAAGAGGAATCTGATTAGTTTCTTATGTAGCCAATGCAGATGTCAGTGAGTGAATGTTCTTAAGATACATTTGAAAATAAAATTACAACAGAAAACTTAAAAAGCAAGCATCTTGTGAAGGATTCAACAATGGCTAGAGCAGCAGACTTGCATTACCATGACAAAGGTTTTGTAAGTTTAACCTGCATGCATGTTATTCACCAACAGACTTGAGACCCAGAAGAATGACTAAACGATAGCAGTTTCTACCCACATAAGGAGGATTCATGGATACATATTGATCATTGTATATATAAAAAAAAATAAAGAGTCAAAACTGAAATTAGGCTGCTTCTTTCAGTGTACTGTGTAATGTAAATTAATAATAATGAATCAGACAGAACAATGTAACTTTTATATGAACTTTTTTTTTTACATTACATAATAGACAATTATGCAATTTAATTCATACACTGGCAAAATTTCCGAGGATGTTACTGATTTTTTCTAAAATGCTTAAGACAAAATATAACAGAAATACAGTAATCAACCCTTAAAACTCTGACTGAATAATTTCAGAATACATGATAAAAGGTAGTTAAGCCCAAAGTAATTTATGCATGGCACCTCTCAGCTTTAATTTGAAAGGAATCTTTTAGTTTTACTAAATTATGTTTTGGATAGGCCCAGCCAGAGTCCTGACATGAATCTAAAAATTAATCTAGAGAGGGAGCTAAAGATCAGGATGATTTCAAGGTCTTTCAACCTCAAAGACTTGGAGTTTTTCTAAAAATAAGTTTCCAGTGGAAACATGAAAATAGCTGGTTGGAAATTGTAAAAACATGGGTTTAATTGCTGTAATGTTCAGACAGGTTTTTCCAATGATTATTGCACAGGGTATAAATAATTTTTGGCATGTTAAGTTATAATAAAATAGAAATAAAACTATAAATGCTTTCTTCAGATCTGATATTCATTTCACATTGTTTGATGACATGTTTATCTCAGTCAATTTCAGACAAATAATTTTAAATCTAAATCTAAATTTACATGCCACCCTTCCAACCATCCTCTCACTGGTTTTAGTATCTGTCATGACTGAATGCCTTTTTACTCAATATAAGACTAAAAATTATCTGGATTATGTTCTGCTGTAATCTGTACTAAAATAACACAATGTCCTAGCATTAGAAAATAGGACCTTGCACCATTATAATGGTAAGGGTGGCCAAAATATTCATATTCATTTAAAGTGAATGTTTAAAAAAAGACTTATTGGGCAACAGATGCTAGTTTCAGACTTTCATTCTTTTAGGTGAAACTAACACAGGACCTGATATTTCTACTATTATCTGTAAACAATTTGCTTTTTACGGTACTGAATAACTTCCAGCTTAAGACAGTTGTGCTTGTTTGTTTGTTTGTTTGTTTGTTTGTTTTTTATTTCAAACTTTGCACTGTGAGGATAAGATAAATAACAAGCCCA
>CAEFZX010022621.1:0-17110 GCA_903066825.1 Alfaro cultratus | reverse complement strand
ACCTGTTGATTCCAAAGATTTATAAAATCAGAAACTATATATATATATATATATATATATATATATATATATATATATACACAGAGAGAGCGAGAGAGATTCTCACAAAAATCATTGTAGCACACTGTGATTTTTTTTTTCTCCATTCATCCCAATGTGCTCAAAATGTGTCAAAGGAGCAGCACATCAGAACAATTTATACAGACCTGGTATACGTAGTTGGTTTTAATATTTCACAAAGTGTGCCTAATTTCTTAATATTTAGATCCACATTAAACTCATTTTTAGATACAGCAACAAACATGGCAAGATGAGAAACTATGTTGCATCAACTGCAGTCTGACAGCTACTAATTAGTTACTTCTGCATATTACACCATTAAACAGATAATGGACAGTGTCCAGTAAACCGGTCAGCCAGATAAAAAGTAAGGATCCAGAGATCTTGAACCAATTAAATATTCATCAACAAATAACAAAAAAAACAGCAGGACTGATTTGTTAATTGGCTCTTAGTTTGTTCACAGACTTAATTAGGATGATAATCATGATGTTTGTTGACCTGCTAAACATCTTATGACATAGGTTACTTGTTGACATTTAGATCTGCGTCTCTTCAGTCTCTCTCTGTTGCAAGAAGTTGAACTCTGACTTTTTCGCACTTCACATAGGCTTTTTTTTTGTGAATTAATAATGCGTAATTGCACCTCCACAAAACAGAGAAACTCCATACTGTTTAGTAGAGGAACCTTTTAAAAATTAATTCTTGAAGTTAATTTTTTTACCAGTTGTTCAATGGTCAATACTTTATGGTTTGCAACAGTCAGACAGAATAGAGAGTTAGATTCAGTCAATAGATACTAACCACAGACATATATTGGCTTTCCCAATATATGACAATCAGCCAAATAAATCCTAAATATATGGATGTCTGGGATTTATATTGGTTCCTCTTCTCCACAAAGTATCACTGAAGCTGACTTAATAGTTTCTTAGTTTAATATTTAAGCGGTTTACATAAGTATGTGAAAATACTTGTTGATGAAGCTCCCAGTTGGAACAGATCATAAAGTTCTATTCTATTCTATTCTATTCTATTCTAGCTTCCTTTCTAACAAACACAGGCAGAAACTGGTGCATTTAGTGTGAGTTTCCTCTCCACGGAAGGCTCTGCAAACTATGTCCACATATGTTAAAGCTCTATTTAGCTTTTTTCTCAATAATCTCATAAATATTCATGAAAGAATGTGCCCTGCAGATGAGCGTGGGCTGTAATGGCTTTTTCTGTCAGAAACTCATTACATTGACATTTTACTAATTATACAAATGCATCAACTTGACTGCAAAACATATAACAAAATTAGTTTTGGATCAAGATTTTAAATTCTGAGAAGAATAAGCATGCTTCCTAAGTAAAGAATATAACAATTCTTATTAAAAGTTAACTTTTTACGCACTGTGTATTTTATATTATAATATTTGCTTTCAGTGGTAAATACCAGATTAGTGATCTTTACTTATTTCCTTGAAAGTTGGATTTTTCTAATCAGCATACTGAGAAATTTTAATCTTCTGTTTTTTCTAACTTCTCTAAAGGGGATAACACATTTAACCAGCACATGATCTTATGAATTAATAATTCACAGAGGAGCGCAAAGTAGTACATATATCTTTACTCAGTGAGAAGGCTTCTGCACAGTCAGATGTAACGCTGCCCCATTTAGAGACGGTGGATTACAGCCTTTGAATTCAGGGTGGTAATGACCCCAGAGGAGAAGGCTGCAGAAGTATCTGTGCTATTTCTGATATTGAAGCATGCAGCCGTCTCTTCCAATACGTGGTTCTGAAGTGGTATGATTTATCAGCCGCCTGCCCTTTTGCACAGGCCCGGCTATTTAAGAGCTTCAAACTCTGGGGAACTCTGTCTAAAATAAGCGAAACTAGGTTGGAGGAGGAACGGAACTGAAGACTTGAAATTTGGACCAGATACTGTGACTGCAGTTTGAAGTCTGCCAGGCTCTGGTTGGCTGAGTGCATCCCGAACATCTCCACACCAAACTCTTAGCACTATGCATTATGTAGCAGCAAGAGTAACTGTGTAAAGTCAGAGCCTGTATCCAGCCATTGGATTGTGAAATACAATCCATTGTCTGCACATGCAAACACACATCACACACACCAAGACAGAGCTGTGAGCACACATGCCGATGCCCTAGATGTGGAGAAGTGTCAATGTCAAACCTTCGCACAGACTGGAACTAGCTGCACTTGGCTCGGTCACCGCGGCAGATCAGCTAACCCATGAGCAATTCATCATTACGAAATAGGACACAGTCTGCACATTTCTCTGTATTAAGGTTCTGCTTGTTTTTAACATCTCATGTTCTTGTGCCAGTTCTTTGACCCAGGTGACGTGCTTTACGCCTATGACAGCCCCGCAGGCTACGGCCTGATGGGCCTGCAGCTGGTTGCTTACGTGTGGTTCTGCTATGCCGTGCTGGTCTCGCTGAAGCACTATCCTGAAAAACAGCCCTTCTACGTCCCTTTCTTCACCACATATACTCTCTGGTAAGACACCATCTCCAGTTGTCGCTGACTGTTACACCATGTGAGCTGATGAAGCATGTACATTTCTCTGTGATCTTTAAATTTGAATTATTTATGTAGTTCAGTCAAAACAAAAATTAAAGCAGATAGCGGGTGCTTGAGGTGGGGAAGTCCCAACTTTGTGCTCGTCTTATGTTGCAGATAATTATTCCCAGATGAGAGATAGCTGGAGGATATCTATATTAATGAGCTGTTCAGACTTCGTGTGAGAATATGCAATGCCTGTAAAAAATAAATAAATAAAAATGTTTCTTGAACTTGTTTCACATTTTGTCCCATTACAATTACAAAAGTTGATGCACTTTAATAAAATTTTGCTCTCCCAATGGAAGGATAAGCAGTTTAAACAGTTTTTAATAACAAAAAAAAATAAAAATAAATAATGCATAAATATGATAGAGTTTGTTTAAATTATCTCAAACTCCCAGTTTTTTCCCACAAATATTTGATGGAATGTTTTTAGGAAAATTCACCATCTTTACTTCCTATGAACACATTTTCCTCAACTTTCCAACTCCTTACATCACTTACACAGTTGAAACCAGATGTTTACATAGACTGAATAAAGTGATGCATACACCATTCTTTCTTAGTTAGAGTTACCAAAAGAAATTCTGTTTGCTAAATGTCACAATAATGAGAAACAATATGTCATACAAAATCATATAAAATACCATAAAACTCATTGATGTTTTTGGTTGTAACATAAAATACAGAGGCACGAACATTAGCAAGAAACCATATGTGCTAGATAGTTCACATCTTAGAAAAAAGACAAAAATGTTAAAGATGGATGGTTTAGTTTCTCAGCTTTTCAACCAGTGCTTCTAATAGTAGAGGCTTAAAATGAAGCTTAGATTACAAAGACTAATATTATCTCTCACTCACTGCAGCAACTATCCCCTGCCTCATTATCCACTTCTCTCCTTCCATCATTATCACTCTGAGCGCTTTACATATTTTACTCCCTGAGCTCTCTGTCTCTCACCATCAAACCATACTCTCATCAGTTACTTTAATGTTCTCCCTCCTCTCTCTTATCTCATTTTTTTTCTTCCTCAGGTTTTTCGCTGTGCCTGTGATGGCTCTGATAGCCAACTTCGGGATTCCTCGATGGGCTCGGGAGAAGATTGTGAACGGCATTCAGCTCGGCATCCACCTCTACGCCCACATCGTTTTCCTTGTTCGTACCACGCGCACGTGCTCATGCGGACCCCCTCAGCTTTTTGTAGAGCTAGCATTATTCAGGAGTCATTATTGCCACACTCTGTCATACATAATTGACAATCCATGAGTTCTTACTGCGTAGTTCGGGAACGTCTCCTCCACACATCATTATCCGTCTCTTTGTAACCTTAAACGCAGTGTTCTTCACTAATGGGCCGTACCGTTCTGTCAAATATCTTCGGTCCTCACCACACACCTCTCATGTCTCTGTCTTTACCTAGAGCTTATAGGTTACAGACATATTCCCGAAGCTATCTTGAATAAAAGTTGAAGAATATTTATATTTCTTCATAAATTTATTCTTTATTAGGTCATTACGAGACCATCAGCAGCCAACAAGAACTTCCCGTATCATGTTCGGACCTCCCAGATTGGGATCTTGCAGTCCAGCCCCAAAGGAGGCGAGGGAGGGGAAAGTTTTCCCCACCATGCCTATGGGAATAGCTCCTTCCTCGGAGATTCTCAACCCAACTTCACCGAACTCTTCTCCATCCAATCAGTAAGACCAAATGTGATGTGTGTTCCTGATATGCAGTCCAGAACATCTCATTTGAGAACTAATAAAACAAGAAGAACCAGTGGTTTCTGGTTCTGGAAGAACCAGAAACCACAATGAGATACATATTACGCCGCATGTACTGTCTATATAATATCCACTATAAATTCCCCATTATTTTGCAGCGCTTGCTACATTTAATTAGATAAGGGCTCTAGTGTACTCATTTTCTGATGCTTTTTGTGTGTCAAACGTAGCTTGAAATTAACTGCTGTCTAATCGAACAGAAGTGCCTGAAAATAGAAAGCGATTGGGGCAGCAGCGCAGTTTGCGAGGGAGCATGTTTTCAGGGATTATTTCTCAGCAAAATACTTATCTCCTCCAGGGGATGACGCATTGCATAACAACACATCTGACACTTAAACTCTTGAGTGGAATTAAATATAAGTGTGAGCAGAAATTCTGTCAAGGCTTAATTAAGTTGTTGTGTTTTCTCTGATGAATTGTCTTGCTTCGGTTACTTTCAGCTCTGAAGGTGTTGCTTTTGACGCTACATAGAGATGAGTGACAGAAAAAGAGCTGTAATTCTCAGCCACAGCATTCCGCCTTTAATGTAGCAACAAACAGGCTACTTTAAAGCCTGTTTGTAATTTTTTGTTTTAAAAAATTATCTATTTTTTAAAACAATACAAAAATTGTGGGGGAAAGAGGATTTATAAGGATGTACTGACCTTTACCCCATTTTCTTAAGCTACAACCACCAGTTTTGATGTTCACCTCCATAATGTGTTTGATACATGACATAATATATTGCTTAATTACCACATTAGTAATTTTACAAAATTCACCAAGTGGTAGATTAGTGACCTGGTTTGTTGATAATGATAACTTTGATATCAGTGCAATTTAAAATGTCTGAGAATATTTCTAATCTGCTTTTATCCATTTCAAGTTCTGATAAAGTAAAGAAATCTAAATTTCAGTGTGGAAAATTTGGGAATCTATTTATTATTGTGAAATCAACAACCTATATCTAAAAGATTTAACTATAGAAGACATAAAGTCCAACTTTGTAAACAAAGATAATTGTAATTTGGTTTTTACAGTATGTGATGTCCCTTTTTAAATAAATAAACTTCAGTGAAACCTATCATTCTTAAAGGTCACATAATTACTTAATAGAATCCACCTGTGTGTAATTTAATCTCTATGTATCGAACTATTCTGTAAAGGCTGCTAGAATACATTAGTAACAAACATTATAATACAGAGGAACCCAAATGTCAGATGAGAGATAAAGTTTTGTGAAGATTTAAAGTGGGGTTTCATTAGGAAGTTAGTCCAAACATACAGACTAATTTGACCTAAAACTGTTTGTGGCAAGACTTAAAAAATTGTCTTTATAGAGACTTTGTAAAAAAGTGAAATCTGTTGATCCAGATGAATAAAATTCCAGTTAATTATGTTGCCAGATTTTTTTAATTAGGGTTTATAATGTTTCAGAGTAAATACCAGCTGATCATGAGATTCAGTTTCATGCATGAGCACTCAGAGGTACTTTGAGTTAACAGATTTAGGGTAATGATGGACTGAACGTGATTATCCATATGCAGGTTTCCTGCTGTATATAACCAAATCTTTATTTTATCCCATTCAATCATTCTCAAAGGTAAATTAGCATGGTTTTCAATTTGTCAGAAGATCTTAGTGCTGAGAGTGTTGAAAGTCCAGGGTTTCTTTGTTCCGCCTAGCATATCTTCATGTATGAATTTTGTCATTATCATATAAATGATGCCTCTAAACTTGTTTTTTTAATTCCAGGATCCGGTGAAGACCGTGGAAGAGACAGTTGCTCGTAAAGGACCTGATGTGCCGAGGAACAGCGAACAAAAGATTATTACCACTGCTGCAGACTTAACCATGATATTGCCCCCACCTCCACCTCCGATACCCCCACGCCCCGCCTCCCGCACTCCCCCGATGCCCCCTCGACTTCCATCCTTCACAGAGTACTTCAGCATGCAGAGCGGCGGTGGAGGAGGCTTTGGGACGAAGGCATGAAGTGGATGAGAAAGCGGGAAAGACTGTGGCAGAAAGGATGAAGGCTGCAGAGAGAATTTACAAAGCTGGTGGGAGAGAAAAAGGTCATCCTAAATAACAGAAGAATTATAGATGAAGGGACATACATGAGAAGTCATCACAAAAGTAAATCCCTAAATGGTCCTTTTAACTTGGAAATGGAAATGACCTGTATGGAGAAGCTAGGGGGCATGGCTAAGACGCAAATGCTGAGGTTGTAAAAGAATAAAGAAGCAATAAATATTTGATGCTGACCAGTTGAAGGCACACGGGAGAGAGATGACAAAGTGGATGTAGCCAGAGCAATAGAATGATAGCTGTGCACAATGTGGAAATGAACAAAATTCTTGAAATGCTTTTATTCAAAAATTCATGAGGATTTGATGGTGTGCCTGGAGGAGTTTGTAAATAGCTCAAACTGTTGAGAGCAACAATTATGTATAGTTTTATTTCAAAATACGAGATTAATTCATGTTTTCTTTCCCCTAAACATGACATTCCAGTTGGTGCTTCGACCACAGAGAAATCCCATGCTTTTATGTTTAAAATTCATTAAAAAAAAAAAAAAAAAGAACACTTTTTTATGTTTAAGACATTTTTGATAAAACTTAGATATATTTATGGTATATGGAGTCTGTTGTGTTTATTTATATTCTTACTGTATAAGCCCTCATTGGAGCTGGTTTTTCTGGATCAATATACTGATGTGTAACTGTAAATTGTCACATTTAGTCTGGGCACCCCAAAGTACAGTACTCGTAAAACATGCATGTTTGTGTTGTATTTTCCGTCCGAAAAGCAGATATATGTGCTCCATGTGACCATAGAATATTCGCTTATTGTGTGTGTTGAAATCCACACTTCTGTAAATACATACAATAGGCTGCATTATGTTATTTTGTTTTACTGCAAAACCTTTGTTAATTACTATTCAAATCAAAGCTGTCTTGCAGTATTTTTAACCAATAAGTAGAAGTAGGCATGGGCTGGTATAATATTCTGAGTTCTGGTAACTTTAAGATAAAAACCATAGTTTCACAACATATTTTGAAATGTTTAAACTTAATATTTAAAATGAGAGAGGCCGCAATCAGAGATTCATGGATCATTTCTGATTTTGTAAACATCCAACATGCTGTAAATAACTTTTAACATATTCTAAATTTTCTGAATAATTGCAACAGTATTACAAATGTACTTGTTTTTGCCATGATCGGGTATGTAAAGAAAGGAGATAATGTCACAATGTGCTTGTATGCGTGTGTATGAGAGAGAAAGAGAATATGCAGTAAAAAGGGTTTCTCTGTTATTTTAAAACTAAAACATAATTTCTGAGCTGATATTTTGAGAAATCTTTAGCCACCTTTATTAATATTTAGCACGGTTAGGATTAGTAACCATTAAAAACTGGAAACACTCATTGTACTCACCAGTTTGTATCTTCGCAATTTCACACTCCAATGTCATACCCATCTACCTAACAATTGCATCTTTTTTCTTTAGGTTGTTAAATAACTTTGTAGCTTTGGTAATTTGTGGAGATCAATGGTATTAAAAAGATGTGAAATACCAGTTCTTAAACTTCCTAAGAGTGTTGTTACACCACTGGTCAGCAAAAAGATAATTTTTTCTCAGTTCCTACAGGCTGTTCAATAATCTGAGCCGGTTGAGCTGAAAATCATCGGCCTACTTGTCTGTTCATGTATTTTTAAAACATTTTCTAATTGTTTTCATTTTAAAAATTGATCTAAAACTGCTTTTACCACTGATGCTAGAAAACCTAATACACTACTTCTCATAGCTCTGAAAGCATATTTCTTTTAAAATTATCTTATGCACATAAAGAGGGTGAATAGTTTATCAATAACATTGACAATGTGAAGTATTATTTATAAGTGACCATTTAATCTTGTTAAACTCTTGAACAAATTGACATAAGTTAGTTACAGTATAAAGTAAAGCTCTATTGTTCAGCACATCCTTTCTTTGGTTTGTCAATTAGAGCAGCTTAAATATACATAATGGTTTTGATGATGGTACTTTTCATAATAATAATGAAGCCGAATACCTGCCCATGCCTAGTAAAATATTATTTATCCTGGGCTGTTTTTAGTTAGTTTCACTGGAGTGCAGAATATCCCTGATTTTAACTGTCATGTCTGTGTTTGTGGATGTTGGTGAATATACTGATGCAATACAGCACAAGGACGGGGGTGATGCTGAAGTTAGTCACAAGTCACAATTTCAACTTTATTCGGTTAATTCTTCTTGTAAAGACCTCCATCAAAATGGGAATTCCATGATTTTAAAAACAGCGATGCCTTTGCATGTTTTGGTAATTGGATTTTCAAAAAACAAACAAAACAAAACAAAAAAATTAGGAATGACTAACATTGAATGATTTGACTATAATATTAAGACAGCATATTAAATTGAAATAAAAGCCGTTTTTTGTCTTGCGTAGTAAAAAGTGGTTGAGCAGAAATGTAACTTTAATTTTATATGATTCATATTTAAATCCTAAGATATTCACAATTGACCTGGTTACTTTGCAATCCTAGTTAACCAACCAATTCTGTGATGGTTGCATGTTGTAATACTTGGGAGGCTCTGGTCCTTCTCTCTGCTTCAAACATATCTTATGTATATATTTTTACTATTTGGACAAGAATCCGTCAAATCTTCTTTAATTTGTGACATATCTTCTGTTTTTCTTTGCTGATTATTTAAATTATTTTAAAGTAGAGGAGGACATTTAAATGCCTGCTCATCTGGTTTTAACTACAAAACAATAGAAGGTTGCATTTCACTTTTATATGTTTTATTTTAAAACTAAAATCAAATAACCTCCTGTTTTTTTGTTGCTGTCATTTTCAATTCTTGGTTTCATACCCAATTACCAAAACAAACATAAATCCAACAGGCTGTTTCTCTCTTCAGTGTTTTAAAGAAGGAACTTTATTCTCACCCCTGTCTTGTATCAGAACCATAAATCATTACATTTGTTGGCTTTTTACACCTAAATGTTTAAGCTGTGCAAAAAGCTGAACAAATACTCATAAATTTTTTATCCCCTTATATTGGGGAAAAAAAAGTCTTGTAGAAGAAGCTGTGAAAGCAGCAACATAACTGTACATTTTGTCTGTCCTGCATGGAGCACTTTAATGTTCCTGGTCTTGGTCTGTTTATTTGTGCAGATCCATCTTATAGGACTGCTTTAAGAACCTGTATTCACACTTCATGGAGAATTATTCCTACCTGTAAATACAGACTGAAACGGTTTTTCAGACATTTTTGGGAATAATTCGTGCTTTGTTCGAAACAAATTTGGTGGTTTTATCTTGAATTAGAGAAACTGTTGTGCTCAGCTTCGAGCCATCAGATTAATCAGTGGCAAACTTGTTGTCATGGAGTACCAATGTTAGGACTGTGGTGTGTAACCTGTAGGAGTGTTTCCAGAAGTGTAACTTTGTGAAACTGACAGATACTTGAATTAGAATACTAATTGTTGCTTCTGAATATGTCTGGTTTGTATTTGGCATATCTGCCACTTTGTCTGCTGTTGCCATGACTTGACTGAACAGACACAGAGAGACGGGGAGAGGCGCACTGATATCGGAACATTGCTTAAGCTTTGTCAGTGCTCACGTTTGATTTGTCATAAAGTGTTGTGGAGAAAGAATTTGAAGAAAAGATTTATGCGTGCATGACGGAGAACAGCACAGCTTATATGCTACTCAGAGTGATCTGGTTAAGAGCACATCACAAAAGCACCATTCAGATGCATTTTAATGGTGTCAAATAATATTAATTATAAAAATGCTGTACATATATCCTTTTTCTCAAAATAACTAATTAAAATATGGTTTTATTTAGAGCACTGTCTGGCTGTTTTATTTGCTTGCTGTGTTGATTTGTGAGCCTGTGGGCGGCATTCCAGTGAGGAACCAGGGCACGAGTCCAAACACTAAATCTGATATTTGTTTATCGTGTTTGGGATTTGTTCTCATTATGAGGGTCTATTAAAGTAAAACGCTCTGGGTTCGGTTTCCAGCCTGGTCCTGATCTGAAGCGTGCAGACCTAAATGTTTTACAGTCATTACCAATATGTTGATCTGTCTAATTAAACTGTCCAAAGCTATTACTGAGCTTTCAGTGAATTTTTTGCGATTAGATCTTTATTTTCTTTCTGTTGTGATTCAGTCTAAATTCATATTTTAAAGACTTCCTTTAACCTTTATTTTTCCATTTTATAGGGAAAAATTTTGTCATCATTTTATGAGCTAAATACGGTACACCTTTTTGTCTGCACACTAAATGCTAATTGAAGTGCAGATAATTAAAGTTGCCTCTTAATAAATTAGTCTCTTTGAAAGATGAATGTATTTTTCACATAAATACAATGTAGAATCATTATACGGTGTGATATGTTTAATTGTCAAGGATTTTAGTTTACAGCTAATGAAGTACCAAAATGAGAACATTTAAATTAGGGATGTTCAAATTGTGGCTCTGGGGCTGTTTGTGGTCTTGTTTGCAGAATTGTTTTAAATCAGCCACATTGGAGGTTTTTCAAGCATGTCAGGCCTGATTAAGATCATGCCCCAAAATCACAATCAGACTTAAGACCAGACTTCATGGTCTTTTATTTATTCAGAGGTGAACTTCATTCTATTCTTCACAAACCAACACACTTCAACCACCATGTTTGTGCAGCTTGTTGATCCTTTGCTGAAATGCTTTTCAGATAATAATGTGATGCACATCAGTGAATAGAATAGAATATTTTCTGTGGACCATCAAGATGTTCTTTTTGACATTGACCTGATATGGACCTTTGTGTTCATTTTTAACTCTTCCATAGATTGGATTTGTGCTGAATCTTTTGGTCCTTCTTCAATCAGGAATGCTGACCTTAACTGAGGTAAATGAGACCTGCAGATCTGAAATACAACAAAAAAAAATCATGCACAACATGAGCCTTTAGGAACCGAACACTACTGCAGATTCACTGATACAAAATTATTTTTGACATTCACTTACAGCAGGAATTAAGATTTCAGGAGCGACTAAAAAAATAATGTCAGGTGAAGCAAGTAAGAAAAGGCTAGACGTGTCTTAATGCATAAACTTCAAGCTTTTAAGACTGAAAGAACATTTATTGCATCACTCAACTTTTAACTCAACTATTTTCGTAACCTTATTTTACTCATTGGGAAACACGTATTTGAATTTTGTGCGATGGCTTTGTGGTTTCACTCATGTTGAATTTGTTATCCACAGCCCACATTCCTTGTTTTACAACTCATTAGCAGAATCCTCTGTTTAACTGTTCAAAGTTAATCAGATTATTTTGTGAATAATTGTGTTTTAAAGAGGTTCAGACACATTTGAATAGAAATCAATAACCTTTTCATGCAACAGTTTACAGCAGGCAGTTTCATTGATTTTTTTTTTTTGGCTCAGATTTAACAGATGTCTATGCAGCAGCAGTTTTCATCTTCTTTAGAAGATCCATGACCAGAACCTGCATTAATCTAAACTCAAACACTGAAGACATAAGACAAACCTGGAACTTTAGTTTGGAAAATTAAACTTTATTATCACACAATCAGATGTATTATTTTACAGATCAGTTCTTGTTTTCAGATCACATTGGACATGTCAAGACTTGTATTAAGGCTCTTTCTGCAACATGAGAAAACAAAAACATGGGAGTATTTAGGCTTCAGCAGCCAACACTCTTGCCCTCTCCTCTCTGTAGCCTTTGAGGAGCTGGTTGATGAGACTCAGTTCATTCTCCTTCTTCACAGGATAAAGAGGTGGAAACGGGTTGCCTTTGTACTCCAACACGGCCATCTGGGCTCTGTCCAGGTTCTCTCTGTTAGGGAGCCGGGCCATCCGCGTGTAGCCAGTTGAATGGTTTTCAAAACGCGGAGCGAGGACTTTAAAGAGCTTCGGGACGAGATCCTTTTCCTGGAGAGAGGGAGCAGGAGGTAAACTTCAAACAAACTACTGTCCATTACGCAGCTTTTACCTTCACAAGGATGAAGAGAGCTGCAAACACGCACCGTGAGCCAAAAACTGGCCATTTTCATCGCCTTCTCATCTGTGTCTCCTTTCTTGGCATAGTCGATCAGCTGGGCAGATGAAACAAAAAATATCCACAGTCAGAATGACTTAACGTGTAAGAGAATTCAGATTGTGCTGCATGATTACATTTACAAACAGGTAGCAGAGTTTCTACATAAGGTTCAACCAGACTTCAGGAGAATCTGCAGGATTACTAGAAAGCTCTACTAAAGCCCAAAGCTAGGCTTAAACATACGGAGAAACCCGGTACAGACGAGGCTTAGCTGAGCTACATATGAGGGCCCAATTTTATAATTTGATTTCTCAATACATAACTGACATATTTTAATAAGTGTATATATTTAACGACTTTCCTGGTTTAATTTAAATTTAAAATATAAATGAGCAACTTGTCTATTTATTGGTGCCGCTATCTATTGGGATCTTTGAAGAAAATCAATTCATCAGTAGCTGCTGAGCAGTCAGTGCATTATTTGAATAGATGTATGAAAAACAAAACAAAGCATTATATTTTTAGACACTTAAATATATACAATGTTGCTGTATTTTCTAAAGCGATATTGCTTTCTCAGCAGACAATATAGCATATATGATATAACAACTCTGTAATAAAAAAGCAATTTTACTGAAAATCAGGCACAGGGGAGCCTTAACCTTTCGTTCGGCTGATCACACGTTTCGTCTAAGGAATGAAAATAGCTGATAGTTGTCGAATTCCGAGCTGTGTGATCTGTTTATTGATGACATGAGGATTATAGAGAGAAATCTGTGGAGAAGGACATTAGCAGCATCAGCAGCTGCAAAGAGGATACATGTTCAAATATCCTCAGGGCAAAAAAGGAGTTTGGAGTTTAGGCCTATGCAGGAGCTCCACCTTCTGGGTCTGCTTTACGCTCAGTGGTGAGAAATGTTGGAGAGATTTCACTAAGAAACAGAAACCACATTCAGTAGGCAGAAGTCTTCCATTGACGAGATCAGTGGCACCATCACTGGTGTTTGCGTCTGTAAAACTGTAATCAAAGTGCTGTGCATAAAACACACCGAGCAGAAATCTTAAAAGGACCTGCAGAGTGTTTTAAGCTCTTTAAATATTTCTACTATATGTTGTTTCTTCTTGGGAAAAACAATCTAAATAACAGCATTTAGCAGTACAATCTGACAAAATAAGACAATGTTACCCCTACACAGATGAAACCAGCAGTTTGCATCATTGATATAAAAAGATATGTAATCTTTGGTCCTGGCTGTCTCAGATTAAATCAAATAAACGCTTCCTATTTTATGTCAGTTAGAGTTTAATGAAACTATGTCTATTTGTTAAATGCCAGAATTTGGTATAATTGCTTTTTAAAACTGTACGACTTGGGTCAGACATTTTTGGTTATTCTTCCCTTCCACAAAGTATTTACCAAATACCATTAAGCGGATTGAAATTAACAAGACTATGAAACTTTTAGTCTAATTTATTGTCAGTAAGAAAAAGAGTTGAGTCTAATGTATGGCTTCAATTGTACATAGATAATCTGCATCTTTAAATAACTGAAAAAAATAAAAATAAAGGCGTACATGAAAACTAACAAACAATTGTCCGTCTTTTTAAGCAACCGTATATTTTAAAATGTGAAATTTGGGAACATTCAAGCTTGTAAGAGATAACAATTTTAACCCAATTTGTTTGTGAGCTCCGGAGAAACATGTCATTGTTTCTGTCTGACCAGGAGAACCGGGCCTCGTCCTTCCTCACCTTCTCGGCGTAGAAACGGACTTCATCGGCTCTGACCTTCGTGGTTTCTATCCTCTCATGCCGGACCAGTCCGGTCAGGATGTTCCGCAGCATGTTGATCCGGGACTCCGGGCCCAAGCCGATCCTCCTGGCCACCCGGCCGTGGGAGATTAGCATCTGCAGCGTGAGGCGCATCGCGTCGCGTGGGTTTCGCCACACTAAGAGCCTCCACGTTAAACAAAAATGATCTATAAAAGATAACAATAAACAACGCACATAATAGAGCGAACGAGGTGCTGCGTCAGTCTGCCTTTTACGAGAAAATAGGGGATATTAAGATGAAAAAAATATCTCAGTTTGCTCTATGGTAACTTTACTGTCTTTGACATTGTTTGTGCGTCGGCGAGAGGTGTCCGACCTGCTCACGAAACTGGGAAACCACAGTTCCGCTGAACCATACGTAATAAACATATTATAACCGACGTTTACTTTTCAAATGAATGAATGAATGAATGAATAAATAAATAAAAATTAGAAATTAGAAATAGAATGCATATTCACTTATATGTGTGGATATTTCATTATTTTTCTAAGCACCGTTGCCTTGCAGCAAGAAGGTCCTGGATTAGATTTCCCAGCCCAAGTTCTTTCTGCACAAAGTTTGCATGTTCTCCCTGTGCATGCGTGGGTTCGCTCCGGGTACTCCGGCTTCCTCCCGCAGTCCAAAAACATGACTGTTAGGTAAATTGGTCTCTCTAAATTCTCCCTAGGTGTGAGTGTGTGTGTTCATGGTCGTTTGTCCTGTCTGTCTCTGTGTTGCCCTGCGACAGACTGGCGACCTGTCCCGGGTGACCCCACCCCTCGCCCTGAACATTAGCTGGAGATAGGCACCAGCACCCCTTCTGACCCCAGGGACAAGGGTGTACATAAAATGGATGGATGGATTATTTTCCTACATCTATTGAATACATTGTGTAACTGAATTACAGCATTATTTAGTAAAATATAATATTGCACAGTTAATAGCAGCATAGTAAGAATTTACCACTCATATCCATGCTTGATAAAAACAAACAAAAAAAACAAAACAAAATAAAAACCAGTTGCTTATTTTCTGTCTCAGCATGAACACTGGGGTGAATTTTCTCCGTGCATCCTGAACTCCTAAGAAACAGCTCCCTGCTGCTTTGCTTTACACAACTGCTTATCCCCCAGGTAAGGGTTCTGGAGAACAAAGACATCCTATGTACGTGATTAGGATGCATTTCAAATAAATGGTGTATCTAAATTTCAAAGGCAGACTATAAGCACTGACAGGACTTCTTGCTTCATTCGACATTCAGCAGGGAAGCATAACATCAACATTTTTCTCAGTTGATATATTTCTAATAATACTATAGATGGAATTCACATCAGGTTCCTGTAGCAATCTTACCTCCTCCCCTCCCTCTACTCCAATGATAACAAAAAAGCAATCAAACATATATTTGCCTATTCTAGAAGTTTTACTTTTTCCTCTAAAAGTAAGTGTTGTAGTGGTGTAGTACTGTTGCTAAAAGCTCCCCCTATCACATCCTAGTCAAAAAGCCCCTGATGCATCTTTTCATTCATTCAGTCTTTAATTATTTGGAATGTGCTAGTGCTATAACATGAAAAACAGCCCCCACCACAATGGTCCCTCCTGCAAAATCTGCTGTTGGTGTGGTGTTGGTGTTGGTGATGCACTGTGCCATTTCTTCTCCAAACAAAATGCATGTAATGACACCCAAAAACTTGTGCTTTTGTCTCACTGGACCAGGCAAAACTGAGTATTTTCAGGATTGTCCAAGTGTAGTATATCAAGAAATATGAAATGAGTGTGTCCTTTCAGAAAAAGAAAAGCATTGGAATGTGAAGTTTTATATATAATAAATGACTTGTCACATTTTAAAATTAAATGACAAACCATGAGCTTAAGCTCACAAACCGCCAGACGATGACAGTTGTTGATATCTTACTCTTTTCTGGGGCTGCAAGATCAAAATGACATCCTTGTATTTCTACAGCCCTGGAGTTCTTGGAGATTATTCTAGATATATCATTTGAGCAGAACATTGTTCTTGAAATATAAAGTGGGTGTGCTGCAATTGGAACAAGCTATAAAAATGTCCTGCGCACATTTTGGACTTTAGTTCTTGTCAACTATGCCAGTGACATCTTTGTTCTTGAAGCCATAAGAAATTTCTCTGTTTATGTGAGTATGCACAGACCTGAAGTCTTTATAAAAGTAAAGCAAAACATAAAGAAAATTAAAGAGTTTATTGTACATTTTTGTAAGAAATTGACTTCTTGATGATGAAAAATGCTGTGAAATCTCCATATCGATAGCATATTAGAAGAAATGCAGCAGTGTCAGATGGCTGTAGAAGGATCCAGTTTAATTGCTGGACATGGTGCTCTGCAGCCAATCACTGAAGATGCAGACCTGTGAATAAAAACATTTAAAGATATGATGTTTGTACAGGAAGGCTACATTAAATAAACAACAAAAAAAAAATAAAATACAAAACTTGGTGTTCTTTATATCTGGCTCTATAATTTCAAGTACAAAGGTCATATTATTTTTACCTTGGCGTAGACACCAGGGTGGTCTCTCTCAGCACATCCATAGCCCCAGGAAACAACTCCCTGCAGCTGACCGTTGCACACAACAGGGCCACCAGAATCACCCTGACAACAAAGCAGATGAAAATGATTGAAAATAACAGACAAACTGCTGAGAAGATATTTCCAACGTTAATGGAACAGCAGCTGAAGTGGCCTGTTCAAGTCTTTGAATATGGATCTAAATTGCTCCTTACCTGGCAGGAGTCCTTGCCTCCCTCCAGGTATCCGGCACAGAACATG
>CAEFZX010022619.1:0-53243 GCA_903066825.1 Alfaro cultratus | reverse complement strand
ATATATTTTTTAATATAAATATATATATTTTTAATATATATATATATATATATATATTTGTTATATATATATATATATATATATATATATATATATATATATATATGTTCTTTTAATGCTTTGCTATTTTGGTAGCTCAATAAAAAGCACAGCTTAAAAGTAGCAGCAACATTTCCAATACTTAGAATTTCAGTGTAACCACAATATTGTCCTCAATTATTATTTTATGTTCACTCCCACAATCATTTTCACAATAGTAAAACATAAGAATAAAGAACATACTTCATCATCTTATTCAATCTTTCAATCAAAAATAGCAAAGTTTTATTACTGGAAAAGCGATAAGCATATTTGTGAATAGTCGTATTTCAAGGCATTTCACTGTGGTCTTGTAACTTTGATAATGTTTTTGAATGTAATTTCTGATGCTTTGGGTAAAGCACATCACCCGGAACACAACACAACAAGAGTAAAATGTAGCAGTGGCTGTATCATGCTGCTGTGGAAGCTTTTACTTTGGGAATGAGGTTTTTTTTTGTGCTTGTTTGTGTTACGCTGCTCTTCTGATTAGAGCTGTAGTACATTGCTCTAAAGTAATCATCATCATGAGCATCAAGAACACTTATGATGATGATAACTTTAGATTTTATTTGTATTAGTATACAAGTCAAGTCAGTAGTGTAAAAAGGAAGCAGAAATGATTAAATAAGCAGTAAGTTAAGTGTTGAATATGAATTAAAATAAAATAACAATATCTAACCAGGATCATGGTTAAGACTAATGAAAAAATAATAAAGTTAATTCTGGTCAACTGAACTATAAGTTGATGAATAACAGTGAGTTTTTATAATAGCTTTGCTGCACATAAACCTACAATCCTTTGAAACAAAATTACTTAAAAAAAGATAATTTTATTCGATGTGCCTGCCCTGTGATGTCAGAAATCTTCCGATGTTCATCTGGTCAGTGTTTGTCATTGGATATCCCATCTTTCCACTGGACACTCTACTATGTTGCTCTCCCTTGGTGGGAGAGCAACCAGAGTTATGACTGTGGTCCTATTACAAAACACACACTACAGCTGAGCAACCTCGCTGACTCGAAATGTCATGCCGCCTGCAGGAGACTCTGACTTTCTTGGATACAGTACATGCAGGACGTCTAACTTTCAGCGGCAGCAGCAGGTTTCCAAACAAAGTGGAACTGTGGTTGGTGTGTAACTCCAACAGCAAAGGCTGACTTGGAGTGGAAGGAATGTTGACCCCTTTGGGCCTGTGAGTTAAGAACGTTAAGCAGTGTTGTTAAAGGGGGAAAGGGCATTGACATGTTCATGAATTAACATGGAACAAGGATAATACAGTAAAAGATTATAATCAGGAACTGTGCACAACATTATTCACTGCATAGTTAAAACAAGGCTAAGTTAACAAGGAACAAGGGGATAATGTCCACAAATCAGTAAGTCAAGCAGCTGATTACAGTTCAGCTGATTTAAAAACACCAAACTGTTATCCTTGGATTTATAGCATTTGACAAAGGCCTAATCAGCTTTATTATCATATTTGAAAACATAGATACATATAAAGCAAAATAAAGTGAAAAATGGCGGCAGCAACTGGAAGCTTGTTAAGGGAGATTTTTCCAAATTTTAGTGGAGTATGTGTAATTTTGGCCATGTACGATCTATTCTTTAGAGTACTTTTTTATTTTTACAGTCAAATAAGAATATTTGTGGTCTACTTCCTCACTTTCTTTTCTTAGACTGTGACATCCTTAATCTTTCCTGTTGTGAAGAGTAAAGTTGGCATGCACTGTTCTGTGAAAGTTCTAATAGAGTGCTCGATTTTTCAGCTGTTGAAATGCTGCCCTCATGTGGTTTTAATTCTACATCACATGCAATTCAAAACCATCACCACCAGAGGGAAGCAAATCCACATATTTGAAAAGTCTGACGGGGACCCTTTGGAGTCTCGCAATTAAAACATAGCATTTTAACTCGCCTGGAACAGCTACAGCATTACATGAACTTATGAGTCTGGGGATGCAACACTGTTTGCAGAACAAACACAAAACATAACCATCACAGTAGATTCAAACTGACACAAAACAAAAAGAGCCCTGTTGCCAAGAGATTTGAAGCAACTGACATAGAAAATACTTGCTTTTCTGCTTGTCGTTTGTGTGCCTTACTCAAAACGTATAAATTGCTTGAATTATTTTTGATGAATCGAGTGCCTTACCATTCCTGACCCTCTAACATTTTTACATGTAGTCCCCTTTATGATAGAACAACAAAAACATTACTGTGTAGAGGAAAAAACAAGTGATTTTCATTATTTTCAATACAAAGTTTTAAGTGATATTCAGTCACCTTTAGTGCGTCTCTATTAAATAAAACCAAATGCAATCAAGTGGTTTATTGGGTTGCATTACATGTGAGTGCTTATATTTACAGGCATATTAAATCTGTCACTTTATCCTGAACTAAACTATCCCTGTAAAATCAGGTAAGTTGCAAATGTAATCTTGCAAATGGAGAATAGTACAGTAATACTCTTTCAACTAAAATGACATTATATGTATTACTGTAAAATTCTGTTCTGCACAATAGACATGGTTGTTATTTATATAATTTTTAATCATTACATATTATTAACATTTTCTCACAGACCTAAAGATGGTTGGTGGTGTGCACCTACAACACACGCTGCAACTTCCTCCGTTTAAATATGAAGCCTGCATCCAGGAAGCCACACTTTGGCCACCCAGCCCGGTTCTTCATTTCCTTTTAAAGCAGTGGAAGAGCCTCACCATCCCCTGATGCACATCACTATAAGTGCATGTCAATGAGGTGCAGATGACAGGAGTGCATTGTGAGATGGCTGCTGAGTGGGAAGCGCCATGTGACACTCCTGAATGGGCTGCCGGGGGTTGGCAGGAGGGAGAGGATGGTGACATCCACAAAGACGCATTCAGGAACTGCAGACTAGGTACAAGACTGGCACTGGTCCTCCTTTCCTTCCCTGAGACAGCAGGAGGAGGCTGTTTCTTGGTACGGACTGAATGGAGGAATTATTGTTGAAATAATAGGGGAGAGAAGGTTTATTATCCCCATATAGCACTTCCTTCAGTCTCTACATTGTGTCACTACTTCCTTGTGCGACTTACAACCTTGTCTTGTTCATGTGGCCTTAACGACCTATCGGTGTTTTTAGCAAGACAAACTTTTTATGAACACATGCACAGTCCTTGTAAAAGTGTTACTAACCTTCACTTTTTGTAGTGTTACAATCGCAAACTTTGGTGTACTTTCTTAAGCCTTTAGATGACGAATCGACTCTAAGTGGTTCAGAAGTGAAGGAAAAACAATGAATGGTTTTCAAAAATGTTCTGCAAAGAAATATCTGAAGAGGTTTGGCATGAATTTGTGTTCAGCCACACTGACAATCCTTTGCAGAACCAGCTAGAGGAAAGTGCTTTGTTCACCAAGTCTCATAATGTGAATGGTTTGTTCAGGGTGATGGTTTTTGCATTTGTTCTGCAACGTTTGTTTGGTCTCATCTAACCAGAGCATCTTGATAAATGGCATGAGGTAACAAGGACTTCTTGTGGCTTTTCCCCCCAACAACAATAGTTTTCTTTTTCTCCCTCTTCCACAAGTGCCAGATGTACAGAGTGTCCAACTAGTAGATGCGTTGTCACCACATTCTTTTTCCTGAACTGTGGATCTCTGTCATTCCTCCAGAATGACAGAGGCCTCTTTCTTTCTTGCTTTTCTGATTAACAGTTGTGCCATAATTTCTTTATATTTTCAGATGACAGATTTAATAGTGCTCCATGAGACAATCAAAGCCTTGTATAATATTTTGTTACCTAATACAAACTTAGTCATACTTCCTCTCAGGCCTGTCTGCTATACTTTGTGAAGATGTATGTTCACAGATGTTCTCTAGCAAACTTCTCAGCCATTTAGAGAACAGCTGCATAAATTCTGTCAATACACATGTACTAATTACTAATTAGTGAT
Source organism: Alfaro cultratus (assembly GCA_903066825.1). Taxonomy (NCBI): domain Eukaryota; kingdom Metazoa; phylum Chordata; class Actinopteri; order Cyprinodontiformes; family Poeciliidae; genus Alfaro; species Alfaro cultratus. The sequence continues at coordinate 49,216 of CAEFZX010022619.1, read as the reverse complement.
CGCTGTTAAACTAGGTTAAAGCAATTGCTTGCTAACTGGTTTAACCTGATTTGATTTGGGGGAGATGAATACAATGGCATAGCACAATTTTCACATTTCTATTTTTTAAATTAGATTGGAAATCTTCTGTCATTTTCCTTTCACCTCACAATTAGGCAGTACTTTGTGCTCACTTACAAAAAAGACCAAGGTTGCAACCTGACAAAATGTGAAAAGGTTCAAGGGGAGTGGGCAGTTTAATTAAATCACCAATTAAATCTAATAAGCATGGATAATAATTTGGATACTTCCAGCATTTCTGAATAAAATAATAACCTCCACATTTTTACAGTTTGTTTATACTTCCAGTTTGACTTACTGGATAATGAAGTTAATTCTTGAGGTAAAATCTATTAACTCTAAATGTACGATTTTGTTTTAATTTTTAATCACCATGCATCTTCATCCTCCTCTCTCTGTGTAGCATCTCATCCACAAGGCTCGCTGTGCTTTAATCCTGCATGTAGCTCCACTCCTCCTCCTCCTTCTCCTCCTGCTCCTCCTCTTCCTCGCTCTCTTAGTGCCGATCTGACTGGGAGGAGGTGGGATCTACCCACTGGTGGTAGTGGGCGAGTAACCGCGTACGTGCAAATCGTGCAGACTGCCAAGGACGATTGTCGGTAGCCAGAAACGCGAGTTTCTCTCTTCGTTAACCGCGAACCCCCGCTTCAGTAAAATTCATCCACTAGGGACCATCTACCTTCTCGAGTTCTGTCCAGTTTATTTCCAGCGATCGGAGCCTCCAGTAGCAGCAGCAGTAGAGGGAACGTCACACAGACCTACAGACAAACAGACTGACGGACGGACGGACGGACGGGTGGAGCGGAGCTGTGTGTGATGAGGAGGTTGCCTCGCCGCAAGGCTTTGCGTAACATCCAGATAAGAAGAAGGGGACGTTTTTTGTCGTGGGGACTGCTTTCAGTTTGGGTCTGCTTTCAGTAACAGTCTGGTTTTGTGACGAAGCACACAGCAGATATTTAAAGCTACTAAAGGAGCTGAAGGGGGAAATCACCGGTGAGTCTCTGTTTATGTTTTTAGCTCACTGTACACTCAACAGCAACTTAGAGATGATGCTTCCAACTTTAGATGATCTTAAATTAATTCTAGCTGCACTTTGAGCACCGAAGACATGATTTAAAGTCACAAATACTTAAACATGGACAAGAAGACTGCTTTATTCTGGCTAAAAGCTTCCTAAAATGATATTTAATAGGTTAACTCGGTCAGCATAACGCTCGAGCTGTAAGTTATTCTGTCATTTGTAGCAGCTAAAAGGTTAGCGCTGCTAGCTTAACCACCTCCGCCCATTTGTGTGCAGTCCTGCTGTAAAGCAATAAAGTCTCCGAGGATGGGCGAGATACGGAGGAGCGACCATTTCAAACCATCCGAATGTCCGGTTTAAACAAATGACAACAGTTACATCGATGTAATGATTTCACTCAGGAGCGTCAACACTGGTGTACAGCTAAACTCTGACCCAAAACCAAGCAGCCAGTTATAACAGTAATCAAGTTAAAGTCCAAGTCTTCATAATTAACGGGAGCATCTACGCCCCTCGTAGCTGGCTAGCGAAGCGGACCTGCTGCTGTGAATCCTGTGCATGTGTGGACTCATCTGCCATTTCACTGCACCTACCGCTGTTGGGTGCTGAAAATGGAGCTGACCCTTATGAATCAAACTGCGCGAAGCTTCATATTTTTAGTGCCATCAACTGGTTTTGGGAAGTAATGGTTTCCTAACCAGAGAACATGCACAGCGGACAGCAGCCTGCAGTGTTTCTTGTCAGTCTGTATCTTTAAGCAGGAAATTGAAGATTCCTCTGTGGCAGCGTGGATTGGATCCAAAAGTTCAGGTTTGTTCAGCTCGATCCTCCGGGATCAACAGGAGGAAAGGGGTATTAGTTGTCCACAAAAGCAAAGCAAAAAAAAACACACAAAAAAACCAGAACACAGAGCCTTACTAGCATATCAAGAAAATAAGGTAAATCTAAGAAGGGTGATTTTCTTCTAAACTCTCTCAACCTTGTGATAACTGACCTAGTTAGTTATCATAACTAGGTACTAATGCATAGAAAGGAAGCAATCAGAATGATTATTAAAACTTTAACTTGCTGATTTATCACAAACTCTATGAGCGATGAACAACAGATCACAGAAAACTTTTTTCTTTTAAATAGCTTCTTTCAGCTTAGTGTGTTCTCTGATTTCCTCTTTAAACTCTAATACTGAAAACAATTAACTTTGCTTATTTCCTTTATCATAGCATTCACAAGTAAGAGCACTGCTTTCCAAAGGGGTAGCACTGATGTGTGGCGCATTTACTGAATGGAGAAAGATTGGATTTTTGAGTTGTCCCTGAGCCAGTCCAGCTGAAAAACATCTGATTTCAGTCAATCTCTGTTACTTTGGTTCATTTCTTGTATCTGAATGTGTGTGTATCACCAGCAACATTTGTGTTAATGTATCAGTGCTATTGTGTAGAAAAATATATTTGACCTCTGATGTTATCTGGTGCTGTTTTTATATTATCAAATATCCAGAATAGATAGAGACAGCTTACTGTTGTTAATACACTTAGGGGCTGCAGTTAAACCCAGCCAGGCATTAAATTTATTAAAATTAAGGCCTATTCTATTGTGTTGAGGAAATGTTACAAGAGTAGTGAGCCAGAGTGAGTTGACCACAGCGCTTTTCTAGTTTGGGTGTGATTTTCATCTCATGTGCTGGCTGTACTGAACACATACAGCGGAAGTCAATCTAGTGAGCAGCAGGTCCAAACACTGAGATTTAGCAAAGGTTTGCCCCAAATGGAAATAATTATCACTTAATATAACATACAGTTGAGATGATATGAACTACTGTGGATAGAGTACCTCCAAAAAAGTGAAAGTGGCCTGTGGGGTCATCCAAAGTCATTCTCACAGGAATCAGATTTCCATTGTCTTTATCCTGAGCCTACTTATTTGCACTCCTAACAGGTTTTCTGTTGTTGGATTGATATCAATAAAGTTAATTTCTTATTAGTTGCTTCAGTTCTGCATTTAGGATGATAAATGGTCTGTTTTGTGCTTTGACCAAGCCCTGCCTCGAGTTACCCAGCATGTTTTATTTAGCTAGTTGTTTTTCTGGCGTATTTTTATCCCACATATCCCACGCAACTGCTTCAGACACAGATTATGGAGTTGTGCACTCAGTAACCCTAATTCAGATTATCCATTAATCAGACCTCTGATCCAAAACCTGAGGTTTTCATCACATTGGCACATTTCTAGACTGTAAAAAAACTACACACATTATTTTGTACTTAACACCAGGGAGTTCAAGGGTAACTCCAACTGAACTTCCTTTAAAATCAAGGCAAGCAGCGGCCAATCTGGTCTGTCTTCATTTTCGTTTTTCAACATTTGTCTTAAAAAAGACAGAAACTACAGCCAACCATCAAGCTCAAATTTTAACATGGCATTTTGAGCAGAATAGAAAAACTGAGGTGTCCAGTATTTAATTGTTGGCCTGAAATTCATAGCACCCCTTTAATAAGGTATGTAACTCTTTTCAAAGGGGAAAATATGTCATGTATAGCTGCATGTGTTTTAATACCAGTTATGTAAAGACCAAGCTAAAGAGGAACTAAGCATTACTACTTATAGTGTAGACAAGTTCCTCCAGGCAAAGGCTTATTTAGTCAAATTACATAAAAGTTTTAATATTTACTTTAAATGTAGTTCTTGTCAAAAACTTTCCACTAACAACCTTTCCTGTCTGACTTTTACAAGCTGAACTGCTTCAGTACTTCAGGTGCAAAGAGTCTACCGTACATTCAGTGCTTACCAAGGTGCTGCTTTCACATTCACTGCTGCCTTAACATTTTCTGGGTATTTTCCAAAGCAACTGCATGTGGCAGCACAAACCTCTGCAACATGTGCTCCGGACTTCTTGTTCAATTTTGTGCGACAGCTATGTAGCAGGATTCCAACAGGAGTATTGCGAACAGTCGTTATTTCAAGCATCCATTTTGTTTCTGAGTGTAAAAAGTCTCATAAGGTGGTGCATTATGAAAAAAAGGAAAAAGAAAAAATGAATTAAGTGGCCCTCCAGATGTTTTTTTGTGATGGCTTTATAATCTATTATAGCAAAACTTAGTTTACTCAAAGTAACAATTTTGTTGCCAAAGTAAACTGAAAAATATATATTTTTAAATGTACCACAGAATGATTGGTAAGTTTTTGAAAATATTTATAAAAAACATTTCTTAGTGTCATTTTTTGACTTTGTCTTTAGAAACCGGTGTTCAAAGAATTTCTAGGATGATTTCCGATCATCTTTTGATACTGAGATTAGCCTTTTCCAATTTCCTAATAAGTTTTACATATAAAGAATATTGAATATAGCTGAAAAAATCCAAAATGTAACTGTCTTGCAAATTTGTATTTACTTATTACATGTTTTGACAACCAAACCAGGTTTCAAATAATTTACTCATCTAACAGACAAAGCTCACTTTTGTTATATACACCGCAAAAAATAGAAGAATTTGGGGTGTGCTGTGATGGTGCAGGGGTTAAGCACAACCCATGTATGGAGGCCTTAGTCTTCGACGCAGCTGTCACAGGTTCAATTCCCTGCCTGGCGACCCTTGCCACATGTCTTTCCCCCTCTGTCATTACCAACTTTCCTGTCAATTAACTATCAAATAAAGGCCACTAGAGCCAATAAAAGCTTTTTTAAAAAATAGAAGAATTCATTATTATTATTTTTTGACATTCATTCAAAAATAAACAGCAACTGTAACCAGCTCCATCCGACTGTTGGATTCATTATTTTCTGACTGTTTATTCAATTTGCAGCTAAACTGAATTTCACTAGCACTCCTAAATAAAGACTGCCTGACTTCAGAGGTGGCATTTTAGATTTCCTTTGTCATTCATGTGGAGCACAATTAGCATAGTTAGCATTGCTGACCAAAGACAGCAGTCTATGAAAGTAGTCTTTGCAGGGTAAGTAAACTCTTACCTTACATGTGAGATTTCCAAATGACTGTCAATATTTCCAAAAAGCTTAATGCTTCATGATGGACAGAATCTGGCTCTTCAAAAGGACAAAAAGAGAGCAATTTTCCTACAGTATGCCCAGCCTCAGTGCTGTCTGCTAATGCCCCCTCCCTTGTTTAAATGGTTAGTTTGTATTTTCCTGTTGGGAGTTTTTGTGATGTTTTTTTATCTGTATAGTTGCCTTGTCTGTTGTGGAAAGATGTCATAGCACCTTAAACTCGATGGAAAATCAATGTACTTTGATTGGTGGAAGCTAACAGCATGTCAAACGTGACAGTCTACAACAATTTAACAACAGACCACTGTAATGTTTGGTGCAGCTCAGTTCAGCCGAGCGTCTAGGCTCCTATGTTTAGCTACCTTAGGTCAGCCTGCTGGCTAACCTAAGCCTTTGATCCATTGCAGCTCTGCTAACAACACAATAACTCTTTAGATTTTGTATTGGTTCTACTACAGCATTAAATATGTTTTTTCCTTGTGCTTTAAGGTAGTTGTTTGAAAATCATCCTGACAGATTAAATCAGTAGAAGTGGAGTCATACACTTCATGAAGAGCTTGTTAGCATTCACCACTCCAAAGATGTGTTTATTAACATACGTTTACTACTGGAATGAAAACATATTACTATATGTTTTCACTCATAGTAATGAGTGAAAATACTCAATCACTATGAGTGTTTTCACTGAAAAATGGTCAGATTTTTAGTTTATGACCTAGAGGTCACGGATTAGGATCAGTCAAGGATGAAATCATTTAATTCTTTAACTGAGCCATTCTGAAAACCTTCTGCGGGTCAACCATGGAAACGTGTCTATGTCAACTGTTTTGGCTTAGATATGTTTAAAAAGTTGAGAAAGTGTATTTCTTAAGCCTGCACATTCATTGAACATTCTTTAAATAAGCACTCCTTCTTAACTAGCTAGTGGTTAACTTTTAAATTATGGTTCTCAGTTCATCTTCATTATGATCCACCAATTATATATCGACCTCCCGCTTGTGGCAGGTGGCCAACTTCGACAGAAATGTTTCAGATTTACTGAAATGAAACATATAGTTGTTCATGGGAAAAAAAATTAGTGGTTGGGTTAGAATTCTGCACATTTTTTTTTTTTTTTACCAACTTAAGGTCAGATACTGTTAAGAGCTGATCATCTTTGGACTTCAGTGAGGCTGGTTTTAACTTACTACTTGTAACACTCACCCTGACATAACAAGTTTTATTTTTAGTGACTGTGATCCGTACTATTATGACCTACACGCTGCTTTTAGCAGCTGAAGAAACAAACAAGTATTTACTTTGGTACGTTTATTAAAGCTTGAATGTAACCTTTTTTTTAAGTGTTACTGATTTTGCGCCATTTACACTTTAAAGCTGAACATTTTCACTATATGGTGATTTAATGAGGTGTGGTTGCTGAAACAGAAACTAAATACACCTGCCAGGAATTCCAATTGGGAGTCAGAAAAGAAAGTAAAAGCTTAAAGTTTGATGGCAGCTCATAATAAGGTGACATTGAGTACTGTTAGGAGGGAAACGAGAGGGTCATGAGATGGTAGGGGATGTAAGTGCCATGAGACAGCTGTTTGTGTCAGTTCTCCCCTGTTTGTGTCAGCTTGAGTTACCCTGAGTCCTCTGAGAAATGATGGAGAGCACAGGGGGAAGGAGAGCAAGCCACCAACTGTAGCGGAGGTAAAAATAAATGAAAATAAATAATGCTTTTTTTATTTTTAAGCTTGTTTAGGGTGAGTTGATGAATTTAGCTTCAATAAAGCTAATTATTGTTGTGAGTAATGCTTCTTTAACCTCCATGGTTCTATTTTGATTAGCAAATTTTGAGATATTGCATATTTTTACCAATTTCAGGGATGTTATTGTTGTCTGCATCAGTTGTTTCATCATTACTATGAGTGTTTTGTCAATACCTTTTTTTTCTATAAAAGAAAAATCTTTCTTGTGACCTCAAAATCAAATGGAAAAAGTTTTTTCACCATGTTCCAGTTACCTGTTGAAGTATGCTCATGTCTGACTTTACCAATTGCAAATTTTCCACCAGTCCAATAAATCAGTTTGAAACTCAGCTCTTTCTGTTGGCAGTAAATAAGTCAGTGATGCTGAAAATAGCTTCTTCCTGCAGTAACAACTTCATTACCAAAGAGTGTTGGTCTGGTAGAGCTTAGATGATGGTGCGTTCACTGATCAAACTGAAAAGTGTCCAATTATTCAGTTACTTGGCGCATCTCTAGAAATACTGGCTTTTGTATTAGTAACGACTATTAGAAATGCTTTTCTATAAACCAGCCACAGAAAGCACTACACCATAGATCACCTCATCCATCCACACTCACTATTGCGCCCACATTTCCTAGCAGACACATAGATTTTTGTGTTATTGTGAGTTTATTTGAAGACTTAAAAAGTTCTCCTACCACAATTATGAACAAAAGACTGGCTAGATGATGTGACTGGCATGTGTCTATTTTGACTTTCAGTGGTTTGAAAGATAAAGTTGGTGAATCCATGCTAACTTGACTCTTTTATCCTGTCTGTGCTCAAATTGTGCTCAGATCACTTGTGAGAAAAACCAAGAAATAAGTAAATGAGGAGAAATAAAAGGTGTACTAAAATAAAAGGTGTACTATTCAGAATAAGTCACCAATTACTTGTTCTGTATAAAAAACATTGTAATTAATGGATCTACTTAAGCTGTGCATTAAACCAGCCTTTTTTAAAAAAACATGACCTGTTTTTAAACGTACTGCACTCACAAAATGTGAGTGGAGTACATGTGATTGAAGTATCATTCAATCACAGGCACTTCATGATCTATGCCAGCACATTTTAATGAGCCCCTTCCTCGCCCTGTGGGGCCCTGGTGTTTGTTGCTGCCCTTTGGCATATAAAGTTTCAGATGAGCACATCTCGTGGCAGCTAGTGGAAATTTCCACTTCTCATTCAGATGTTTTACTGTTATTCAGTAGACTGCTGACAAGAACTACTGTACGAAGCCAAAGTGAAACGGGTGTTTACAGGAAGCATTGTGGTGTTTGTTAAAATAATCACATGAACCTGAAAAGTAAAGTGTGGAGTGTTTTTTAGGTTTGGCATTTTTATTGCTTCTTTGATTGAAAGCAGTGGCTGTCTGACTCATCAGCTGTTTGAAATGACAATTTGAGGCATATAGGCTTAGGAGGTCATTGTTTGCTCTTGGTTGCTCCTTTATTGTGACTCAGTCACAATAAAGGATAACATCTGGGTGAAGAGGTGGGTGGCTGTGGGGGTTTATTGCAATTGATAAAACCTAGTCTGCCAAGCATGACAAATAATTTATGCAACGCTTAACTTACTTACTAAGGAAGATAGGGAGGCTAATTGTTTTGTGTAAAACAGCAAAAGAGACAGGAAATCCAGCTTTGTGACGCAGGACATTCAGTTCTGTGTAAAAGTATTTGCTCTTTCTATAAGCTTTTATTTTTCATAATTGCATGGTTCAGATCTTCAGATTGTATTATCAAACATAACCTGGGTAAATACTAAAAGCACTTTTCTAAACCTAATACCTGTCTGTGCTACTATTTTCAGCAGTAAATATGCCATAATTAATGACCAGTAATCTGGCATCAATTTTTACATTGCTGTTGAGGAAATTTGCCTCACTCTGCTTTGTGGATTTGTTTTATTTCAGCCATTGAAAGGTTTTGTTTATAGTCATGCCACAGCATCTCAATTGTATTTTAAGTCTGGATTTTGACTTAGGGCTGTGGGATATGAGGAAAATCTAATATCCTGATATATTTTTGCTATATCACAATACACAATATATATATATATATATATCACGATATTCTTAAATGAACTCCAATGTTATTTTAAACAAGACTACTTGCAGCATGATGTCACCCACGCAAGTTCCCAACCCCATTTCCCTGCTAGACTTAAATGTAAGCTCATATAAAAAGGGATGCAGTGTTTTGCTTGCTATGAACTGTCACTAAGACTAGATAACAAGGTGAAAAATAAGTTTTAACTAAGAAAAATAAATAGCGAGGCAGAGGGATGAAGGTCAGTTATGCTTGACTTTTACAAACTTAACAAATAGATGTGCTGTGGAATAAGGTGTGTTTTTGTTCAGCTTAAAAATAAAAAAAGGCGACCTACACACAAACTGACCGATCATCAGTAAAGCAGGTGTTTAAATTAGCTAATTAGCCACCGCTGCTATTAGCCACGCTAACACAGCGGTGGCTAATCTACCACAGCAATCACTTATTAATAATCGCAAAATACACATCAAGCCTAAAAGCATAAAACTGTAACAAACTGAATGTTCTGCTTTATGTGGGGGAAATGTTTGAGTGTTTTTGGTGCTGAATCCTGATACATAAGTTGCGTTGTTGTCAGTTGCTATGGCATCGAGTCTGCGTGTATCGTAAAGCTGACAGAGAGCGAGAGAAAAAGAATGAGAAGTTTTGAGTTATTTTTCCTATTGCATAGCACTAAATGAATCATACCTGCTCCAGGTTTCACTTTAACGGACCAGTTCTACCGGCTATGAACGGCATGTTAAAGAATAGTCTGATTAGGCGGTGAAATAAATCTGTGGAACAACCTTTTGATGCAATAGTTTTATAACATGTTTCGCAAATTACTTAATTTTGTTCAGCATCCTCCATATAAAACCCAAACCACTGCCAAATTATTGCTGTTTCTCTTCAGAACTAGACAAATTCATCTGATTCCTCTTCAGTTACCGTCTCATTCAGCTGCTAGCCTCAAACTCTCGTTGTCATCATGTTGTTTGTTTTCTCCGCGCAGCCTATGAATGAGTGATACATTCATAGGGTGTCTGATATACCATACTCACATTGAATTTGACGGCGAAAGTTTATTATTTGAATGACAATTTATACTCGATGGTTGCGATATAGCCATTTTAACTATTGCAAATTTTAAATACTGCGATACATCGAGTGTACTCGATACATCGCCAATCCCTACTTTGACTAGGCCAGCCCAAACCATGACTTTTGCTTTATTTGGGCCTAATTATTTGAGGTGCTGGTCCGCATTAGATCATTGAGCATAAGGCCTCTGAAGGCCGTCACTAGAGCAGAATTCAAAAGGAGATTGAAGTTAAAGTTACTAACCAGTCCCAGGCCATTTCTCTAAGCACACCATGTTTACATGCAGGTGATGTTCTATTTTTAGAATGTTGTTAGTTTTATGCCAGATATGAGAGAAGGCCCATTTTCCAAGAAGTTGAACTTTTGTTTCACCAGTCAGCTAAGCTTTCCCCAAAGATCTTGGGAAACGTCAAGATGTTTTGTGTCAGCTAATGTTTTGAGATTGGAACTCTTCCAGGGATAACACATCTCTATCCAGTCTCTTTCTTCTTGTTGAAACATTAACTGAGACAAGTGAGGTCTCCAGTGCTTTATACCTTGTTGTTCTGGGTTTGTTTGTGACCTGTAGGAGTGGTGAATTTGCTCTTTGGGTAATTATTGTCAGCCAATCCCGGGAAGGTTCCTTAGAGTTCCACGTTTTCTCCTTTTGTTGATAATGTCTCTCGCTGTGGTTCACCTGAGTCCCAAAAAAAATTATTTTTAATACTTTTTTTAAACAACAGATTGAGCAAGGATTAAGACCTTTGCTAAATTATACTGACCTCACAACAGTTGCTGCCTAGACCATGTAAAAGATGCATAAACCGATAGTCTCACAGCTGTCAAAACAACAAAATCCACAGTCACAGATCTGACTGAAACTAGATTAGTTTAAGACTTTCAATTGACCTAAATTCTATGTAGTAAAGACACATCAACAGTCCTTATTTTTGTATTTTCAGTAATGTTAAACTGTCTATTGGATACATCAAGCTCAAGACAATTGTGTTTAAGCAAAACTTGTAAGATTAGCTGCTTTGTTAAATAACTTTATTTTTATCTTGTCAGCAACACTTTTGCTAGTTATTTGGAGTGACCAAGCATTTTGGCAAATAATAGTTATTTGTCCAAACTGGTCTCCTATGAAATCAAACAGATGATTTATGTTGATGACTGGAAAACTACAGCAAATATTTGTTTTGACCAACAGCACTGGTCAAAATGAAACTGTTGTATGTCTTGATGACTCATGTTCCCTCATGAAATGTTGACCTCTGGTCCACCGTGTAGTATTGATTGGCCAGAGGTTTTTGTTTGCGTGGAGCGGATGTTTTTTTTCCCAACCTGTTTATGTTTTGGAGTTGTCTTTTGAACAATTTCTAATAATGTGCAGATTGAGATGAGTAGGTCTCAGAGCTGTTGTACCAGTTGTTTTGCGATCCCTACAGGAAGTTCCCACATAATCAAGAACAGTATTATGGTAATAAAAAGTACCAAACTAGCCTGGTAAGTCCCCTGTTTACACAGAAAATTAGAATCTGCAAAGAACAGATAAGGTTAATAAAAAATAAAAATAAAATCAAGAACTTAAAACACTGCCTCCTGTATAAACATCCCACATATAAACAGATTTAGGCCATATTGCCATGTATTGTGCTGCATTTACTTTGTTTTATATTTTATTAACTATCATCCCGTTTCTTGGTTGTTTTTTCCCCTCCAGTTACTTTCTGTAGAGACCACTTTAATAAATTAGTGAAATAACTTTAATTTTCAATAATACTCTAACTCCATGATCAAGTGAAGCATATCACATAGATTAGACATAGATAGATAGATTTATAGAGAATGATAGTGCTGTAATAATTAGTCTTCTTTACTATAGCACCATTAAAAGGAGTAGTAACTAAATGGTTTAAAACAACTGTGATCTATCTTTTTTCCTTTTAAAGTAAACACATTTATTTTTGCTCTTGTGGGGAAACCCCCCCCAAAAAAAACTTCTCAATGCAAAATTAGTTTTTTTTGCATTTGAAGGCATTTTAACAATATAATTTTAAATTTAAAAGTTAGATGATATGATATTTCATATCGTCTAAAACCGAGGAGCATTGTGTCTGCTCTTTCTCATCTCTCATGAATGTGACGTGCTGTGCACATTCTTGTTGCTCATTACGTAATGGGGTGAGGCCATGTGAAAACAAATAAGTGAGAGCGAAGAGACGATTGGTAAGAGAGTTGGAATCAAAGATAAAATCATTTCTACCGTTGAGCAGCCATGAGATGCTGTTATTTAGCATATCATACCATGTTTAGCTTCTCTTATGGGATTAATCCCTTGGGCTGTTTGGAATTACGTCACAGGGAGAGATGAAAGGGAAACAAACCATTTTATAGAATCCATTAGAGTTGGGACATAGATATTCTTACTTGGATACTTGGATTGTTTTACTTCAGAATTACAATATTTGTGAAAAACAATGTGACTACTTACCAAGTAAAATACATATTCAGCTATTAAAAATCTAGGGCACCAGAGAAAACTCATTGGGCTCTGTTTTATAAATTACAAGCCTGTCAACCTTTGTTCAGAAAATACTGTCACTAAACAAAGAAGTTATGCCTCCCTTGTTTGGATAATGGTGGAAGTTATTCACCATAACTTTGTGAAACCACTGAGTCATCACTGACCTGCATGGAAAACTCAGCCATTTGCTTCTCTTCTTGCTTTTTATTTTTCCTCGAATTTCTTACCGGTCTGAGTGTAATGTTGTTCATATACACTCATTGGCAGTGTTTCACTCTAGATACATTTCTGGGTTATGTGGGATGTTGACTGCGAGTGGGTTTGGATTTCTGGATCACTGGGTGCTCCCAAGATACTGTCGGTCAGCGATTCTTGACACCAAAGGAGTTATTGGCAGATTCAGCGTCATGGTTTAGGGTTAGGGGTTACCCTAGCTGAAAACTGAGTCACATAATCTAATTTCCATGAGTAATGACATTTTTACAATAATGTTCTCTAAAGACTTAGATACTTAGAATTATCGTTCTCACAGTGTCATGTAACCACCAAACTTTTGCCAAAAACTAGGACTATATTAATGTTCAAGTACTGTATGTTTGTATATTGGTTAAAATGCTGACAGTGGTAATTATTTAAACAGATGTGCCAAAAGAAAATTACAACCATAACAGAAAAAAGTGAATCATATCTTTTTAAATTCAGCAGACAAAAATTTAAAGTTAGGATTATTTATTGGGGCTGGACAAAATTGTACTCTTTAATCTTGTTAATCTGTCAAGAATAAAGTTTTCTTCTTGGTTATATATTTGAACCACATTTTCACAACCACAAATGGTTACTGGGACTTTTATGTGACAAAATTACTCAAAATAGCACGTGCATTGTGAAGCAGAAGGAAAAATATGGTTTTTCAAAAATGTTTCATGAATAAAACAAAGTTTGATGGGGATTAACAGTCAGCTCCCCTTTTGCTTCAATCATAGCTGCAAGTCTTCCACCAGTTTTGTACATCTAGAGACAGAAGATTTTGCCTATTCCAAGTCTGCAGTATCATTCAAGCTCAGCCAGTTTGAATTGAGAGAATTGTAAATGATAATGTTAAAGTTTTGCTACATATTCTCAATTGGCTTAGGTCTGGACTTTGACTGGGCCATCGAAATACATGCTTTGATATGAAGCTTTCTATAGTTGCTCTAATTGTATTCTTAGTAGTTGCTAAAACTGCACCAGTTCTAAGTGTGTTCTTTCAGTGTTGGACCATATTTAGCTCTATACATTTTAAAATCTGCTTCTGCTGATGAGCATTCCCACAGCATGATACCACCACCATTTTCAATTGTGGGTAGGGCGTATGCAGTGTCCTGTGGAGTGTTAGTTTTCTGTCACACATAGCACTTTTCATCTAGGCCAGAAAGTTAAAATATGGTCTCATCTTCTTCCAAAGGTTTGCTTTGCCCCATTATATGACTTATAGCTATTTTGTATTTGTCTTCTCCATAAAATCTTAGTTTAATACAATGAAGTTTGTGGTTGTATGATAAAATGAAGTGGTGTGGATACTTCTGCAATTCATCTGTAAATTTGTCAGTGTGTTTGACTCCAATTTTTCCAGAGGTGTCTGCTTTAGACTGTTGATAAGCAAGGGGAGGTCACTGTGTCTTTCATCAGACAGAGACACCAAAAAGGAGTCACAGTGGAGAGGGGCTTGGTTCAATGTGAGCTGATATGAAAGGGAGACAGAAGTACTGTGGTCCAAAAATCTTACCAGCAGCAAACTCACAAGTTTCTTTCTCATCAACACATTATGTCACTTTACAGAGGCCTGTGCTGCAAGTCTGTGCAGACCTTTCTGTTCTTCAGCATGAAGGCACCACTTGGGTATGTGTACATCAAAAGAAATGGCGCATGCATGAATCTGTGGTCTGCATGAATTTACATGTTTTATCAAGTCATTTTAACGATTAGTAATATGATCATTTCTTAAAAGAATGGTGAAATGCCAAACTGTTTTGTCTTTCCAGGGGTGTTTGTCATTTTGTTGTAGCTCAGTGACGTGTTTGTGTTCAAATAAGGGAGGAAATGTCTGACAGACCTTCAACTTTAGATTAAAGAGCTGGAAATATAGGGACCAATGAGGTCTTTGATACATTCATTCATATGCATATGGGGTCAGCACATGTGAATTGTGTGCAGTTACATTAAAAGTTACTTTAAAAGTAAATCTGCCAGGGGTTTGAATTATTTTGGCCTCAGCTATAATTTTACAGTAGTGTTAGATATATAAATATATACACATGTATACAATTTTTTTCTTGTTTTGATTCATAGACCTAAGAAAAAATAAAGAATAAACATCCACTGAAATTAATTATAGTTTTGAACGAACCATAAGTTGCACAAAATTATTCTTTCTTCCAGTTTAAGTTTTATGGATTTAAAATGGGAGACAAATAAGCTGATATTAGCTGTTTAATGAGTCAAAGTATTTGACTCAACAATCGGCTGCTTAACAGAAGTACAGTGAAAAACTTGACAACTAAAGCAGTGTTACCTTAATGTGTGTGACCCTCTTTCTACTTTTCAACTATCAGAGTACTTGTTTAACTTTGCATGTGAATTTGTCGCATCTGTAAGTCAGGGAAAAGTATAGTAGCCTCATTTAGACAAGCTGACCAGCAGGACCAACCAACCAACCAACCAACGGGTTGGTCAGTATGCAGAATTAAAAGCTGGTCAATCCAAACCTTTTTTGGACTCTCATTGTAGATGATATAAAGATGGTCTAAAATCTCAAGTGTAAAATAAAATCTCTCTCTTCGTGGGAGCGATTGGGTGATGTTTTCGTAGCAGCTCTGTTGGATCCATTTAATAAGTGTAATGTAGCAGCCTCATCACTCAACTAAATTGTTTGCCCTGTCAAAGATTTATGTAAAGAGCTGAGTGAAATCCCCTGCCAGCTGCTAAAACTTCTAGGCATGATGATATCTTTAACGACTGAAGAGCGTTGTTGACTTTCAGTTCTTATGCAGCTCCGCACAACCTGACCGGCCTTTGTGTCCTCGTTAAACGTCCTGTCCTGCATTCTTGTTTGCTTCAGTCATCCATGAAACTTAGCCCAGCTGCTAATTTTTGGTCACAGTAAGATGTTTATACATTTATCCGAAAGAGAACCATCAGATACATAAGGTAGATGTGGGAACACTTCATTTGCATAAAGCTTTAGAGAGGCATATCTTACGGGTGTTGAGAAGGAGGGGGTTCCTTATGCAAAGACTGAGTGTAGCAGTAGTTCAGGGGCTGAGGTTATCCTGATGTTGTATAACTGAGTGCCCATTTGTGTGGGGGCGAGTTTATGGTTATCCAGGGGATTGTTAATGGTCCTAAAAGTTTCCACAGGGGGAGTGTCAGGGAATGAAGCTGTTTGGGGTGGGGTGAGGCCTGAGACAGTGTCCCTAAAGGAGCAGACAGCTATTCCTGTCATCCCCTCCTCCTACTGCTCCTCCTTCTCTTCCATGGTCCCTTTTATGTGAAGATGTGGACATGTCTAGTCATGTTCCTTTTGAGTGGGAGAACTTGACCAATAGGCTGTTATTGGTATGGCATTACTTTTATGAATTAGTTTATAGGGCTTTAATGATGGGGTTTGTTTAAACAAATGATATGCAGATAGTTTAAACTTTTTCTTTCTTGCTGCAGCATAATAGCTACAATCAGCAACTTTCAAAAGTAATCCACTTTCCCTTTGAACTTTTTCACATTTCTGTTCTGTTGCAACCACCAACTTTAGTGAGCATGTGACAGATAGAACAACACAGATGTACTTATTCTTAATTTATAAATTGTTATCAGGTCTTAGTATTTGAAATTTAGGTTTTTAGTTGGAAAATGCTTTTGAAAACAATGTTCTATCTCTGTTCTCTTTTGGTCAACAAATCAAAAGGAAATACTTTGATCTTTGTGGTTGTGACAAGATGAAATATGAAAAAGTTCCAGAGGTACCAATACTGTTACCAGGCCCTGTATCTGTCTGTTTTAAAATAGCAAGGTTGTATAGCATATAGCTCCATTAAACTGTATTAGCCATAGGTAAAGCTAAATGTTATGCATGCCATACTGCCTCTATGCTATTTGTTGGAGACTGAGAGATTCATCTGCTATTTACTTTCAATTTAGATGATGTATTTTTTAGGTTTAACCGGTTTATGCAAATCTTCAGCATTTTTCTTTAGCACAAATGAGCATCCGGTTTTAAGTGAAGACAAAATTTAAAAGGTTCATTAATAGTATTGATCATTACATTTATGGGATGCAGAATATGTTGGCACTAACATTGGTATGTACGGTGATATTACAAATTTCCTTCTGTTTCTAGAGGGGGAGGGAAGACATTTGGCCATATTTGTTTGGTCGTGTGACAATAATAGTGATGCAGCTCAGGACTGTGGGAAGTTTAACTGAAACAGAGAAGCTGTGGGGAAGTCAGCAGGATGGTAATTTTTTTATCAAGGTGTTGAAAATGCAGTGAAATGTATGACATCAGTACATATTTGTTATCGACTATCACAGAGATATTAATATTAGAAATAAATACTGTCCAAAATTTTTATGTTTGTGTATTCCTAGCTGCATTAGTTTGGTTATGTCTTTTGTCTCTACTAGTATAAATCCTGAGTCCCTTCACCAATTAAGGTCATGTGCCCTGTTAAAATTCATTATGCATCGCTGTAATTGTATTAAATGTTGTCAATACCTACACTTGGCTAAATTATTTTCAAAATTTAAGCTGTTTTAATTTGTAATGTGTTTAATTATATATTGAGAGGCACTGCAATGTTAAAATCGGGATAAATTATTTTCCTGAAGGACCACATCAATATAGTATTGGTGAGGGCCAGATCATTAACTGAACTCTTTTTTTAGCAGGCGATGGTACCAGATCCCATGGCAACTGAGCAATAAAATACATTATGGTGTACGGACAACTGCATTGTTAGTGACTCTTTTAGAAAAATACAGTTGTCAGAGAAACCATGTTTGTGCAGACTACTGGATGTATGTTCAGCTTATAAAGCCAATTCAAACAGTAATACCTAGGAACTGCTATCAGAGCCACTTTACCTTCGATTTCAGTAAATAGGAGTTAGGCCACACAATATTGGGCAATTGGGTTGAAATATTGATCTTATCAACACTTTAAAATTAAAGAAGCACACTTGGGCTTGCATGTAGGATTAACGCTTTCGGCATTTTTAACTTGATATTTTTTATTGACCTCCGAGGGCCAATATGAGTACGAAAGGGATTGATGTGGCCCCCCACGTTGTAAAATTCATAGGTCAAAATACTGTTGATCTTCCACAAGAATCTTTTTAGTCTGTTTACTGATTTTAACATTTAAAATACCTGAGCTGTTCATTCATACAAAAGATTCAAAATAAAACTTTTCAAACAAACTTTAAGATTTACTTTGTACTATCTAATCTCGACATATTATGTGTCTCTCAGTGCAGACAGAATGTGCAACTACTTATGTTTTGCATGTTATATGTCTCTCTTCATCTAGAATATCCATGAGCTCCGATTTCCCACACTACGGTTTCAAGATGCCAAATATAGGGTTCCAGAACCTTCCTCTTAATATCTACATTGTGGTCTTTGGGACAGCCATCTTTGTCTTCATCCTCAGCCTCCTCTTCTGCTGCTACCTGATCAGGTAAGAGCTGTGCACATTTTAGTTTTGGATTAGAGCTTTCTGGCTTTGTCATGGGTCCATGGCAAAAAGTGTCATACCGGAATTTCTTTAGCGTTGCAACTTTACTGAGTGTACTAGGTCTAAGGTCAGATGATTCTGCAACATCCACATCCGCTTCGGAGAAAAAGCTAGGACAAGTAACAGAAATGTGTTATGACTTATCTGCCTTACATAAACAAAATTCTCAATGGTTAATAAAACACAAAAACAATATATTAAGTAATTTCAGGTTATCTGCCATATTTTGCAGGAATGACCAAATGACCAAACCAAACCAGGAATGACCAAACCTGGTGTAATGTATACTTGAGGTTTATAACTACTTTACACTCAATTTATGTTTACCTTACCGGAAAAATTATAGGTGGTAATCATTTTGTCTGTCTATTCGTGACCAAAGAAATTCAAGATGAAACAGATTTCTAAGCAGTGCAGGAATACTGCAACTGACCATTAATTACTAGCAATGCTAATGTTAGAGGTTTAGTAGGTCTGGATGAATTTGATCATTTAAAATACTTACATTGGTCAAATCCTAAACTGGATAATGCAACACTGAAAAGAACCTTTGAAACAGATCTATTTATATTTAATTTATTTTGTTTATGAAATTTTATTTGTGATTTTTTTTTTTTGCTTCAGAAATACCTTAGAAAACACAATTTATAGAAATGAGTCAAAAATGGGTTGGATATTCTGCACTGATTACAAATCCTTTAAAACATTTTTATTTGTAGACCCCTTATTATTTGTTTGCAATAAAATGGAAGTTTTTAGTTCTTCCAAAAATAATTGCTACATTTTTGTCATCCCAGTGTCGTATAAAGTCTAATTTCATTAGCTGACTGTGTCTTAACACCCACAATATTGAATTTTTATTCACACTATACCAAATGTTTGTTCTGTTGAGCGACTTGGGATCCTGAAGAATGTCAAAACAGAAGGAATTGATAGTAACTTTTAAATCAAAGAGTAGAAAATCTGTCTGTCTGCATCATTGACTAATTGTATATGAAGGCCATTAGAGTGTATAGAATATGATACAAACATGTTTACAACCACCATACTGTGTGGCATTGCCACTGCTTTTGTTTATTTCTTCCTTTTTAAAATGTTGTGATGATTTTTGTGTCTAAAACCATTTTCAAAAATGGATAGAATATTTCAACAGCACAGTTTGGAGAAGACACTTTTCTTAATACAATTATCTAAATTATTTAAGAGACCTAAAGTTGCTTTCTATGATCATTGCACTTTAAGTCTCTTAACCTCTTCATTGTTCTCATTATATTATTTTGTGTTTCAGCCGTACCACTAATTCTTCTGTATTTGTTAGATTACCACAGTGATTTTAAAAGTGCCAATTTTAGTACTTTATTTTAATCATCTGAAAGCATGTTTTAATCCAGCAAGATTTAAGAGTAATCCTTTAAATATCCATCATACAAAAACAATCTTTACTTCAGTAGTCAATTCCTCGCCCCTCTTTATAAACTACTGGGTATAATCAGATTATCCTGAGTGCTGGAAATACAGGGTTTTTGTTTTCAGCCAGTAGCAAACTGAACACACATAATGCACTACATTGTTTTATCTGAGACAGTGAGAAGCAGCAGTTTCCCCTAAAACTCTCCCCTCGCCTTCTTGCCATATCCTGTCTTGCAGGGCAGAGGGTAAGTAAAAATAACTACTCCTACAATTTCTCATCTACCTGTAAATTAGAAACACTTCATGGCTTACATATAGTTCCGTGATTCAGTACTGAACGTCAGGATCGGCTTAGCAACTAGAAGTAAAAAGAGACCTTTTTGCTCTGTAAAAGTTTTCTTTTACAGAGCAAAAGCATTAACCTTCCAAACGATTGGAGCAAAATTACTTGTACACACTTTCCAGTATTTGCAATGTTCAGTTCAGTGCATTCTTGCTGAAAACTGGTAATCTTAGCTATGCCCATTTGTTTGCAGTGTTCTTGTACATCTATTTTTTTGTCAGTAACAAAAAAAGCAGACATCAAAATTTTTGCGGCAGCAAAAATTCAGCTACAAATTTTCTTCAGCAAAAAGTTGCTAAATGTTCCAAAAAGGCATTTTGTTAGGGATTTTTTCACTGCATGCAACTCCTCAGAAAGTGTTAGCCTTTATTTAATTTGCATTTTGAAAATTTTATGGTAATAAATGGGCTTGTATTCTAGTGTAGGGGCCCACACTGTTGTCAGATGGTGTGTTTACAAGTGACTTGATTACAAATGTGTAATTTGTATTTTTTCAGTCCTGATTATGATGATTTTTCTGCTTTGAAAATAATTCTGGTGAAAACCAGCTTAGCCTTAAAGGTCACAGAAGGGTAATTCTGTTGTTTTTCTGCATCACATCTCTTGCTTTATGGACAGATGAGTAAAAGATGCCAGTGTTAGAGTTGACATGCGAAATTCCAGCAGAGACAAATTTGCACACACACTTTGACACAAGGCAGCCTCTCACAGAAACCCTCAACCACCTCTCTCAGTGGTTTATCAGCCTGTCCACACACGTGTAAAATATGTAGCATGGTTTGCCTAAAGGCTGACTGTGTTCCTGTTGCAGGTAGTCTTGACTTTCTGCAAATAAACAATAACAGTGCTTGAACAGTTGGTTTATTTGGTAGTGCCAGCAAAAGTGAAATGAATAAGAAAACATGGTTTTATCATAAATTCATTCCTTATGTGAAAAGTTGGAGACACTGCAATTGCAAAATTGTTTTTTTTTGGGGGGGGTTACATTAGAGGAATATTGACAAAGTTTTGCACACATTTGTAATGGAAATGCAGCTAGTGAAGTTCCTGGCCTAAAACAGAGAGAAACAAAATCCATCTGCATTGACAACCTTTGCTTGCAGACTAAATCACCTGCTTAAATTGTAGACTGAATAATGATGAAGGTCTCAAACAACCAATGGGCCACAATTTAGACGCCCCTGACTCAATGGTTTGCAGGCAATAACACTAATGTTAAAACTGGCCTCAAAGCTTCTTATTGGCTCTAAATTGAAAAACTGTTTTAGTTTCATCAGTCTCCACTACATTTGCTCAAAATTTAAAACGTTTAGTCTTGTCAAATCGAATTTGAATAATTCTGGACTGATCCCAGATTTTTTAAAACTCACTTTGAAATTTATAAAACCTTTCTTCAGTTGGTAAAAACCAAAAAAGAGCATTTTGATGCTTTTTTTGGAATAAAAATCACCATTTGTAAGTCATAGGTTTTTCATGTAGTCATAAAAAACCTAAAGTTTTGTAGCAGCACAACTGGAATGTCCAAACTTTTTTCTATTTGTTCAAACAAATAAAGTCAATTGGCTGGTACGTCAAACAATTTCCATTATTAATGTTTTAAAAATATTTTAAAACTACACATGCTGGGTGGCGAGAGATGTCACATTCTTTTCATTTATCCTCTTCATCTGCCTTCGCAACCCAGTCGAACACCCCACATAAATCATTCACAATCCAGTGACCCTTTGAACTTTGACCCCTCGGCCCCCCCAAACCATTTGGAGTCTCTGCACCTTTACATGCTGACCTCTTTCAAAATGTCAGTTTCTCTCCTAGACTGTGCTGCTTGTTTTACAGATCCCTCTCACTCTGCTGCGAGAGGTTAAGGTTACTAGTAATGGAGGTAAATCTTACAAACCTACGAATTTCTTTTGTCTGTTTTGCTTTTTTCCCCCGTCCCTTTTCTATATTATTTAATCTCCCTCTGAAGTATGTGCTGTGGATTCTCTTCTCATTAAATGTCCATCATGTTCTCTCGCTGTTCTCTGAAGTATGTGTATTTAAAGCTCAACTTGTGTCTGTCCCAACTCTCTTGGAACTGTGTAAGACTTATCTAAACAGCCTGCAGTTCCTAATGGCTGTTAAAATCTGACTTAATTGTAGTTTTACCTGAGGTGCAGTGTTTTGTAAAGAAAGGAGGGCTTAAAGTATTCCAAGAATATCATCTGTTTATATGTAATTTGACTTACTCCTGCCTCAGTTGGCAAAATAAATCTCTACAGACTCTAAGTTTTGTTTCAGGAGATATTCTGCCTTCTTTCTGTGTTTGGTTGATTAAAGCCATATGTTTTTAGTCAGGAAGTTATTTTTGGCCTGGTGAATTAAATGACAGACTGAACTTTGTGACTCACCACACTCTGCCAAGACATTTATTCTGCTCTTTCTTTTTTGACCTTCTCTCTAAGTATATTATATGTAAAATTATCTTCTGATGCATTTGCTAATTTACATGAAAGCCAATGTTGTTGGATAATTTGTTCTCTTTAATCAGAGCCAGTTTTGTCCACCTCTTTTTTTTTTTTTTTTTTTTTGTCCACCATTGCAGGATACAGGATATGTATCCATGTTAATGTTAATCAGTCAATTACTAATCAGAAAGGTGTTTTGTCTGTCCGTCTCCCCAGGTTACGGCACCAGGCACACAAAGAGCTGTATGCATACAAACAAGTAAGATAACGCTTGCAAACACACTCACACAGTTCCTATTTGAAGGTTGCACGCATTTATCATTGACTTGAATATAATTTTAATAAACATTAATGTTACATCTAATCTCATTTTTTTGCAGTGTGGAAAGGTTATACATCATTCTACTGCAATCACTTTAAAACCAAGAAATGGGTGCACTGGTTTGGTCTACTGGTTTTCTCTTATTATCACAGGGTCAAATATATACATACACCCTACTGAGGTTTGAATTGATATTTCTTAGCTGGTTCCAAATCAAAACCCATCAGCTATATTTTAATAGCTGATGGCATAATTATGAATGAAGATAGACAGTGTTCTTAAAAGAGGAAAGGAAGCCACATTTAATTTGGTTGGTTGCTTGGCACAGACTTTTCTAAATACCTGTTCAGGTGTGCCAGAGTTCACTTGTTTCTCCCAACTGGTGTTTGGCTGAGCTTTCACTCTTGCCCCCCAAAAAAGGCTTTATATTCATGGGTAAAACTCTGGTTAATTTAAAACACACGATACTACTCTAGTGTAAAGCCTTCTAAGATGGTTATTGAGTTTTGAGCATCAAGGATAGTAAAAGTTGATCATAATGGGCAAATGTATTGTAGAAATGGAGAGTCTGAGAGAATGGCACCTAAATATAATAGCCCATGAATTATTGCATCCACACAGTTTTTCAACTGCAATTTTACACACATTGATATTGGGATGTTGAATTTGGCCTAGGTTCTGGCTATTCCAGCAGCTTGATGTTGACATGCTTTATCTATTTCAAAATGGATTATTGTTGTGTTTCTGGCAAGTAAATATTTTATGTTCACTCATCAGATGATCTGTACCAGTTCTGTAGAAGAGTTGTCAAATATCAAGCCAGGATTTGATCAGAATCGTATTGATGGATTCAAAACACAGTGTTTACAGAAAGTTACTAATGGAGGTGTAACCAAATGTTAGTCAGGGAGTATGTGTATATCTGAGCCTGTACACTCAATTTTGATCATGTGTGAATTGGAGAAAATATGCAGTATTCTAGAATTTGTGCACCAAGTTCTTGTTTCTTCTTATTATTATTTTTTTAAAACACAGCTGTCCATCTTCCACCCACTCAAAAATTCAGCAGAAAATTGATCTGATGTTTATGCTGATGATGAGTATTCAGAAATGTATAGTGATGTATTACATTGTGCATTATGTATCAAATATATTGTACTGGGGTAGTGAAATGCATAAAATCTATAAAATTGCAGAGAAAAAAAAAAAGTCCTAAACCCCCTTTTCTTTGAAGCATACAATTTCTGTTGTATGAGTTAGATTGACAGCTGTTGGTATTTAAAGACTGTTGTTGCTTCTTTAAAAAAAATAAAAATAAAATGCATACAACGTAATTCTCCTGTGCACTCACAGAACTTTTTAAATGCCAGGCTATGCTGCAAGAAATGTGTCCAGTGTTTATTAGTGGAGAAGAGTGAGAGCAACATGCAGCCTGCAAAGCTACTCCAACAGAGAGACAGACAGGCACACCAGTTTTATTCACCAGGCTGCTAGATAGTTAAAGAACCTGATATTGATTAAAACAAGTGCAGAAGCAAGATCACCTCCTAGCAGAGAAGAAGTCTTTGCCTCTGTAATTGGTCTCTCGACTTGTAGCCTCAAAACATCACAACATTCGACTCCTTTGTCAAGCTCAGAGTTTGCAAACACACTTCTACACATGGATGTTTTATTTGAAAACCAGCAGCTGATTTGAACTTATTCTATCAAATTATTTTATTCATTGTCTAAAATAATGAATAAAACAATAGAATTGTTTCCTTTAACTGTATTAAAAAGCATGTTTCTCATCATATTTTTGGTTTCCCTTTCAGGTCATTCAGAAGGAAAAAGTCAAAGAGCTAAACTTGCATGAGGTAAGCACTAAACATTTTAGATTTTCCAATATGAAAATTGCCTACTCTTTTGTAGTCGTTGGAATATTCTGAATTTAACTTATTCTGTTTTTGAATCAGAAAATAGAAAGTTGTTTGCTGTTGAACAGTAGTTGAGCAAACATGTTGTGTTCACTTAGCGTTGTGTTCAGGTGGAAGCTAATAACAGGCTGTGTTGTGCAAAAGCTCCTGAACCTGACTTGTTGTGTAGTTATTAAAATGAAAATATTTCTGTATCTACTAACGGCTTCCTCATCATGGAAAAGTGCTTTTAACAAGGTTTGGTTTGAAAACATGGATGTTATTAGAACCTTGACGGCAGTGAAGCTTACTGTATACTATGTGAGTGTTTTGAAGTAAGACAACCTAGGTATAAAAACACTGAAATCACATGCAGACTCAAAAAAACATCAACTTAAGTTGACAAAAGCTAGACTTGTTTAAATTCTTAAGTTAAATATAGTGTATGAAGTGGTTGAGAAAACTAACTTTTTGTAACTCCTGCTCTTAAATTTAAATGAAAATCTTAGAAAAGGGCTTCAAAAATTTTTTAACCTCAAAGCCATAAATCCCAATAAAATGCATTGTGGTTTGTGATGTGATAAAAGTGTGACTCAGCTATGCTTTTTGGGGAATCCTTTTGCTCAGTTTTGTTATATATTTGTTTATTCAGGCAGCAGTAAAGACTGGGACATTCATTGTTTTCTTCATTTGGTGCTCACATGACTCATTGCCATGTGAAAACTACCATCTCCTAAGTCATCAGTCTCCGCCACAGCACTATTGCATAATAGTGACCTCCCCTAAGCTTAGTTGGAAAATTACTAGCAAGCAGCAGAACCAGGTTTGAATTAGAGTCGTGGTGAACTCCAGTCAAGAGCCCCAACCCTTTGGCACCGGGAATCTCATCTTCACACCAACTCCAGCACAGTTTATTGCCAGCCTCCCGTTGGCCCCTCCGGGCATATGAGTGTTTTTTTTTAAGAAACTGAGAGAAAGTGTAATGTGATTCAAGACTGAAACAAAATAAAGAAGTCAAGGACAATAATGCACACTCAACTCAGACAGGATGACCCATTTTTGAATGTAAAGGATTATCCTGGAGGCATGAGTGAGGCTAGGTTGAATTTCAACATTTTAATGGAAAGTAAAGAAAAGAATCTTTGTTGGGATTGGTTTACAGGTCAAGGCATGCCGGAGAACGTCTGATGTGTAACCTAATCAGATCTTCTAGAAGAGTCTCTTCACAGTTTTTTTGATCCTGAAATTAACCAGCCTGCTTGGCACACATAAAAATGTGTTATGTGAACAGTGAACTTCCATGCAATATAGTTCAAAATATTTTTGCATTAAAGCGATCAAGGTACAGTAATTGTTTTTAGACCTTTTAAATCTAAAACAAATACTGATTGTATTTATGACGTCTGGTGTTAAAAATGTCAGTAATTTGACTTTTGGTTTACTTTGTTTGATAAAAAGGTGAGAACTATGCCTTGAATATTTTGGGATGCCAAATATTATATGTCAGACTGAAGCCTGTACAAAACTTTATTGTAAATAACTAAGTTGTTTTAAAGTACACAAATACAGTTATTAGGACATTTATACTTTAGATCTTGTCCATCACCAGTAGTGCTCAAATGTTTGTTTATTGTGTCATTGTTGTAGAGTTAATGCAATTTGGTACTAAATATACATTTATTGGGTGCTGTGGAAGCCAAAAAAGAAGTATTAGTAGTCCTTGAACATTTTCCCATTGCATTATGTCGCAACCACAATCTTTAATATATACATAGGACAAATATTTGTGCATATTAAGTGAAAAGAAAGTCTGTATGTACCTCGTTTTGCTGTTCCCAGTGGTTTGTAAGTCACAAAATGAGTAAAAATTTCCATTTCTACTGTGACATTCTGTGATTTGGGGAAAGTTTGAATTAAAGCTTACAGGACTATTGGTAAAAGGGATTTGTTTTTCTCTGTCAATCTCAACTGTGAGTGTGAAATCTCAGGCAAGGCGTTAAAGAAAAGGAAGAACATTGATCTGTTCTCCAATGCAGAGAGCAAAGCAGACATCCAAACAAATAGCTGCTCTGTGTCCAAAACTGGTCAGAAGAAAAAGCTTTGAGCCCCCATACAGTTCTTTTCAGGCACAGCTGTCTGTCCACCCATAAATCTGGGTGGCTAAAGGAGTCATTGTTGCAGCTGAAAACCTTCTACCATAAAAGAGCTGTCCACTAGGTGAATGAAGTTTTGTGAGTGTGGGTAGACGAGCCGTTTCTATGCTCATGCTTTTGTAATTTGAAGTTCCTGTCAGCGGTTGAATTGGTTGTTGTTAACTCTTGGTGTGGGCACAGTGTGGCCTGCTACCTCAGGTCACTGACCAGACATTAACTGCACACTCTGTCCATAACAAGTCTTTTGTGAGATTGGTACCAGGAATGTTTGGTGCTTCATCCAGCACCATTTCAATGTGATTCAACTAATGCAGTTGGCAACATGCAGGGTTCCCACGCAATCTCCAAAAGTCTTGAGGAATCTGAAGCTAGCTATTTTCAAGGTCAAAAAATATTTCCCATTGCTTATTCTCTATCCCTTCCTCCACATAGGGAGGAAGGGATAGAGAATATCTGTTCACCATCCATCCATCTGTCCATCCATCAGGTTTATCTATAAAGACTGAACTCTGCAGAAATCTCCACCACATTTTTTTTTTGTTTTGCATTCACATATTTAAAAAGTGTAGAAAATGACAAATTGGAATTTGTCAGGTCACACAGAAGGTAAAAGAGTAATTCATTAATCTGTGGTTTGATAGTCTAATTTATGTACTCCTCTGTATTTGGCAATAAAGGAATAGGTTGACGCACAGTCTAACAGTGATGCTTGAAGGTATTGTTTACAACCAAAAGACAATAAGAGTCAAAACTAATTTAGCCTTTAGGTAAAAATAGACTTTTAGTTTTTGAGCTCATCCATATTTAATTCTTGTCTATTTAGCTGTCTGTTTGGATCCTGCCCTAATTTAAGAAGAATCTGTTTTCATTGGGGAAACGGTTGTAAATATTTGATCTCAGCAAGCGTGACCCTAGATGTGCGACCACCGCTGTGATCACGGGCCTCACTCCATCATGGGTGGTCCCAGTCTGTTAATCTAATTAGGAAAGCACGTGGAGGCCTGTGAACCCTGCATGAACAAAACATGAAAAATGCTTTTCTGCTAAACAACCATTAAGTTTGCTAATCTTGGGCTGGATGAATGGATGAGAGTTAGGATGAAGTTCTCTGAATAAATTAATCTTAATAAACATTTTGTAAGTTTAAGGCTTAAGAGCTTTGTGATGTCAGCCCCCTGAAATATTGATGAAATATCTTTTCTTCTCTGCCCCCTTACAGATTTATTCAGTTTTTGCTACTTGTTCACACTCGTTCAGATCATCCAACAGAAGTTAGCATCAGTCAAAGACAATATGAATAACCAAAAATGCAATTTTCAAATTATTATTTCATTTATTAAAGGGAGAAGCTATAAAAATCAACCTGCCTTATGGGAAAAAGTATTTGCCCCCTAAACCTTACAACTTATTGGTGCGACCCTTAGTAGCACCAAATGGCATTAACTGCTGATGTTGGAATCTTGTCCCACTCTTCTTTGCAGAATTGTTTTAAACGTGTCGATATTGGAGGATTTTAGAGTATAAATGGTCTGTTTTAAGATGATGGCAAAGCATCTCAACTGGATTGAAGTCCAGACTTTCACTAGGCCGATACATATCCTTCATTTTTTGCAGCCATTCAGAGGTGAAGTTGCCAGTGAGCTTCAGATCATTGTTCTGTCGATAAAACCAAAATGTGAATGAGCTAAAAGTGGCAGAGTGATGGCCAGACATTCTCCTTCTGGACTTCCTGGTAGAGAGTCCTGAAGCAGCAAAGTAGTCCCAGATCATCACTCTGTAACTGTTGGCAAGATGTTCCTCTAAAACACTGTTCATTCTTAGCGAAGTGCAATGATGGGACACATCTTCAAGGAAACCCTTTGCAGGAGCTTTCATGGGGCTCATCCATGAAAGTCTCATGCTTTCTGGCAACATGAGACTCTCCTTTGTGTTGTTTTTGGTGAGCAGTGCTTTTTACTGCTGCTCGTTGTTTTTCCAATAACTGTGATTTGACCAGGTCTCCTTAGAGCTTGTAAAACTGAACTATAAAACATACTTTGTCAGAGTTAACTCATAATTTAACCATGAGGCCAAAGATTGCTTCTTTGCCTTTTCCCCTCTTTAAGACAAATTGAAAATTGATAGCTTCGCCTCAAATGGCAGATTATTGAACAAATAGTCCTACTCTGATCTCTGGGTACAGCTCCTTTTCAGTGAGTTATAGTAGACTGACTGACTGAAATAGCAAAACAATAAGTTACTAGGTCTACTGCTAGTTATATGAGTCTGGTGCAGAGGTGTGTTCCTGCCAAAGAGAACAGTTAAAAACTGGTTTTCATTAAATCTTTTTAAACACTATGAAAGGAATGTTTTCTTCAGGAAAAATGCATTTGAATCAGTGGAGTGGCCTGTCCATCTGGAATCCGTCATTGACAACATTTAGAGAATCGCATTGCAATGTTTGTTTGAAAAGCTTTCCCAGTGACGACGTTTGCCTTCCCGTTAAATCAGAAAAAAAACACAGGCAGTCAGACTTGTATAACCGGACATAGTTGGTCAGTTACTCTTCTGTTTTTCCTGTCCTTTTATTGTCTTTTTGTGTGGATTTTGGCCACAGCTGTGTTTTTCTTTGTTAACCAGACAGTCAAGGCTCGCCTGAGTGGTTTGTTTGCAGTCCACCGACATAAAACTGAGATTAGTGCGGAGAGAACCAAAGTGAACTGAATTATCAACACATTTCCAGTTTCTGCACACTTTATACAGAAATTGTGGCTCTGACCTTCTCTTTCAGATATGTGCGGTGTGCTTGGAGGAGTTCAAACAGAAAGATGAGTTGGGGATCTGTCCATGCAAACATGCCTTTCATCGGAAGTAAGTATAGGCTTTTGTCTGGGACTGTGCAGTCAAACTAAAGTATACATGAAGTAAAAAACAGATTCATTTTTTCCAAAAAGGGGCAACGTTTATAAATCCTATCGTCTGCTTTTTGTTGAAATTACAGTGGTGACATAAAGAAAAAGTGTGAAATTTAAAATTCAACAGTAGATTAATATAAAATTAAAGACGTTTGGAGTGGAAAACACAGATCATAATGGATTCGATGAGCTAACTTCCTCCCACACCTCCCCTCATGTCCCAACATTTCAACTGAGTTGTTTACATTAGTTGAATCCTTTGACCTAGTTTTCCCCCAGTGGTTGAAAGAATTCAAACCAGAGACGGTTTTTAATGTGTTTACTAGTAAAACCATGTAGTTTTATACAGACTGCCTCTAAATCCATCCATTTTGTGAATGGAAAAAAGCAATAAGCCATACGGTATCTACAACTGACTGACAAATTTAAGACATTTGGAAAGTTTACGAAGTTCTCAATTTGACTCTCACTTAGCTAACTTAGGGTGGAAAGAATAAACTTAAATCACGTTTCCACTTGTTAAGAGAAAAAACCCACCTGGTTAAATATAACTATACATAACCAAGCCAGGTCACTGCCAAAGCAATCACTTAACTAGAAAATTAACAATAATATAAAAATGTTTAAAAAGCAAAGCATCAGGAAAATTGAAGCTCAGTGCCACAAGGCAATTTCTAAAGGCTTTCAGATTCACACAGGGTTGGATTGGATCATTTATCTTTCAATAATAAAATCAGCATTTGGAAGTTTCTTTTTAAATTTATTCATGTCCTTATGTGATAAAAATAACTAAAGGAAGGCTAAAAAAGTTTTAAAAGCATCTGTTTCATTGGGGATTTTCTGTGAGGTTTTGTTTTTATTTTAACTCAGCACATACTCACGTGGAGGACATCTATGCGACCTCTGGATTGTTTGTGTATATTTTACAATCTGAATAGACAGTGATGCCTGATTGAGCGTTCCATCAGAATGAAGCAGGGCATCCCAAGGATATGATATGGATATGAATGTGATTTCTAACTGATAGGCTGTTACAGCTGACAGCTCATTTATCGCTGCCCTGGGTCGCACCAAGATATTCAAGTTTTGTTTTCAGATAAAGTTAAAGGGGATTTCTCGAACAGGATTTTTACCCCAATTCCAATTTATATACATTATTACGTCTTATGTTCTAACTATATTCATGCCTCACTAGATTATCTTTATTAGTTTGGAATAGTTTGTTTTTCGCTTCTTCCTAATTTTTGTTCTTATATTCTTATTTATTTAGTCTTCATTTTCTAGCATTACTTCTTCTCTCTCAAGATTTCCAAACTATATAAAATGATTTTTTCAGTGTTTAAAGATGTCTTTTTTTTGTTATATTTATTTCTGCTTTGAAAGGTAATTCCTGAGTTTATGGGATGATTTGAAGAACCAGCTAAATAGTTTTTGGTGCTAAAATCAGTTTTGGTTTTTTTTCCTTTTCTTTTTTCTAAATATGACATTTTAAACATTCTTTGGCTCATTTTTCTATCCCTCAGGTGCCTCATTAAGTGGCTGGAGGTGAGGAAAGTGTGCCCGCTGTGCAACATGCCCGTCCTGCAGCTCGCCCAGCAGGCCGGCACCACGGAGCCCCCCGTGCCCGTCCAGCAGCCCCTGCCTGGCGCCGAGAACCTGGTGTAGTGGATGCTGAGCCCCTCTCGGAAAGCAGCCGGCAGACACACAACGAACCACATCCCAACACTCACACTTTAAACAGGTACCCTTTGGTGGGAGTGTGTGAACTGACAAACTGGAATAACTGAGCAGAAGCTCACAAAAACTGAGAGTCTGCAGTCGTCATCACCTCTTTTTATTTTTGCATCGGTTACAAAAAGAATAAAAGGATTTCCTTTATGTCAGCACCAAGTGGCTGATAATCAGCTGTTCTTTTTTATTTTATTTTATTTACTTCATGGACGATGAATCTAGAAGAAGTTTCTTTTTGTTACTTTTCCACAACCAAAGCGCTTTTCTGGAGGGCACCAGCAAAAGACGGGGAAGAAGAAAACGCAAAAGCCAAGAACTTCACTACACTAAGATATATATATATTTTGTTTGTTTCATTTAAAAAGCACTTTATGAGAAGGCGAAATCTTGATTGCTTAGGCCTAAGGTCATGTGTTATATTTTATTTCTCCCTCTTTTCCGTGTACAAAGCAGATGAACAGGTTTTAAAACATTACAAATCTACATAAATCTCAAAGGGACAACTCTGGAACAATTTTGTGTGCTTAAATGTGAAACGTTTGATTGTGTTACCATCGCCCAGGCATTACTCTGACTAATCCAGTTGTCTGCAAAATTTAGATTTCAAGTCAAAAATATGCATTCTAAAACAAGATCTTTGAGCTGTTTAATAGAAGTAACGCTTCTAGTTTTTCATTGCCCTTGTTTTCTGTATTAATGTAATCAGATTAAAGTTCATGTACAGTATTTCACAGATGAAAGCAGGAGACTTTTAAGCTATGAAAGTCACTTCACAGATCCTGCAACAGAGCTGATTTTCTGGAACACAACAGATTGAAAATGAAATCTTCCCTCAAAATGTGCCGTAGTGTCAGCTATTTCATCTCTCTTGCCACAATTGTGTAAATCTATTTATTGTCACTTATTTTCTCTTTTTTTTTTCGGTGCCGCTGCATTTAGGAGCATGAGTCAGTGAACTGGCACCAGCACCACCAGTCCTGGCCTCAGCGTGTAATCAGCATATCCTTTTAGTGGACGCACATACATGCACATAAGGGAGCAGCTGGAGCTGACCCTCCTTTCTCTCAGCTACACTGCCATAGTCAGTGGTCAGCAGGTTGGCGTGAACCAGGGTTTTCATTCATGCAAACACACATTGCAGTTTATTCTTTTTTCCTGCTTTTTCTCTGCAGTCTTCTGGTGCTTTCGCCTCCCCCCTCCTTTCTGTATCCGTACAACGTGCTTTTGTTTCGTGCCACACGTACTTCAGCTCTGAGCCGTGCTTTTGTGGATACGTTTTGTCCTCTGGTTAGCTGAATTTGGTGAATTAGTTGAAAGGCCTCGCTGTGAACTCCCCTCCCACCCCCTCCTGGTAACATTGGTGGGCTAAAATAGCTCACTGAGGTTTGGTAATGAAGTGTTTTGTGGCTTCGGTTTGGTAATCAGCGGGATTTAGAGAGCATAATCATAGTATTTTTAACTGATAGTCCTTACAGCATGTTATCTACCACAAGATGATGATAATGTGAAATCAGAAGTTTGTCACCCATCAGAGCTGATAATACTCACATTGGACACCTACTGTCCTGTCAGTAAAACAAATGATACATTCTGTATCTTGTGATCATCTATTATTAGGCCATGGCCACAGTTATCTGTTTCTCAGAAATTACCACTCAGTAACATTTCATTCCCACACACTTGCAATTTATGGTCATGACTGAATTATCTCTTTTGCACGCCTAAGTAACTTGTGGCCACACAGTGATACTTTTCCCACAAATGTTACTGGGAACGCAGCTCATTCCACAGCGACAGACCGAAGATAAGTTTGAGACAGGCTGTCAAACAATCTGTGGTCCGACCTGTTTTAATGGAAATGAGAGCTATTTGTCTACAAAAGGAGCTTCTCATCATAAATAACATTAGACTATATCTGCATGTTGTTGCAGTAGTCTTCATGTCCCATGATCTTTTCAACGAATAAAAATCTGAAAAGTGAGTTGTTTGCATTTGTATTCAGCCCCACCAGTCATTCATAGTCACTTTTCTCTGCAGCTGTAAGTCTTTGTGAATCTATTTAAACCTCATTTATGCTGATGTTGACGAATCTGCTTTGATCTGAACCACAGGTGTCAAACTCAAGACTTGCTGGCCAAATCCGGGAATATGTACTGTTGATCATCTCATAAATTGAACTTTAACATAACAGTTGTGTGCTTAAACATTGTTTCATCAGTCAAATCAAATCAGTTTTCATTTGAATATGACCAAATTAAATCAATGTAAAAATTGTTACATTCTAAGCAGTACTAATCAAACACAGTTGAAAGCTGTAATATTTTAAGTTTGTTAATGGGTAGTTTTACATTCTGCCACAGCTTTGAGTTGTCCTTTTGAGGACATTCATGATCTTGATGCGGCCCAAAAACAAAATGAGTTTGCCAATCCTGATCTAACATTATTTAGTGATATCAGAGAAAAGAGGGATGAATATAAATGCATACCACACTTTTCTAGACTTGTTTTCTACTTTGCGTCGGTCTATCTCATGACATCCCAATCAAACCTGTCAAAAATGTTGCTTTTGATCTTCTAAGGGTTTGAATACTTTGGCAAGTTGCCATCAGTGACATCAGACATCGTTCTGAATCGCCAGATATCCCTCTCAGAAGTCACTGATTGTGTCTTTAACACCATCTTGGTCCTATTTTCCTTTCGGTTTTCTCTTTGCATCCTCGCCACAAAGCAATGATCTCAACAAAGTGTCTTTGGCTTTCAGTTAAAAAAGCATTGCTACTCTGACGAATGTCTCATCTCTGCCGAATGTCAGCCAACACACAGAGGACTGGACCTTTCCTAGATGAAAATGTCGGCCGATACTCTGGCATTAACTCAACATGGAACAATTAACACTAAAATTTACCGAGAATCTTTGCACCCATTTTAGCCTTAGTTGAACAAAAACAGTTGCAATAACAAAGAAAGATGTATTTCATTACATCCGTGGTGAACAAAATGACTGCGATGCCTTTCTTCTAGCTTGGTGTGTGATGCGTTTTGGACATGAAGAGGCTGGGACTGTTAATGTTGCAGCATGAGGGAGCAGATCTTCCATTTTACCGCCATCCATACAACCTGACTCTTCCATTCTAACAACTCAAGTCTTAAAGCTTTGTTTACTGATCTGCCTATGGATCTCACATTAGAAGGAAATGTTTACTGTGAATGCATGCTGCTTTGCAAACATTTTCTCTCACCCTTTGCTCAATGTAAGACGTTATTGTTACAGGATGAATTTCCACTCGAGTCCTTCATCTAAACCCCACGGCAGCTAGCGCTTGCTGCAATTTGTCCACCTTTGTCGTTGGTTATTAGGCTTTTTTTTCCCCCCACACAAGCCTCTCTGTTTTCCTCCCACCCGCCGTCCTAATAGTGCCAACCAGACATGAAATGTTAGGAATTAAAGAGAGTGTGTGTGACGACAGAGGGAAAAAAAAGTGGGGATGAAGAACGCAGAAATGTCTTCCCACCGCTGAAATCATCCCTGACGTCAGCGTTGCCTTGGACTGAGCAGTTATAAATAGACACCCAGTCAGGAGCACCGTTAGACATGAATAATTTACTGATAACCACAGAAGAAAAGGGAGTTATTGATCACAACAGCGTTTTATGGCAGGTAGTGTTCATTTTGACAGGAAAAAAAAAAAGAAGGAAACCCAATGAAATTTTCTTTGCTGCTTGAATCTCTTCATGCTTTCCATGGTTGGTTTTAGCAACCAGATCATTTAGGGTTTTAATCTCTTATCACTGCCTTGTTGAAGTGAGCCAGTGTTGTTTGTATTGTGTATTTATTCCTCTGTAGCTCTTACAAACTCACAAATAACTTCCTCCTCCCTTTTGTCCAAACAAGCCGTTTTACCTTTTCCCTTGAATTCCCCTCACTTTTCCCTCTTTTTTTTTTTTTAACACTGATTATGTTTGTGAAGTCTCACAGACATTGTTTGTAAAACTAAGAATTCTGCAGCAGAATATTTTTGGAGACTATATGCTGTACAGTATTTGTAAGCTCTATTTTTGTATATTGCTCCTTTGGGGAAAAAAACTAAAATGAGTTTGTTTGTTTTTTTCTTTTTGCTAATTTCATGTTTATTCATTTAAAGAAAATGTTGCATGTGACTGACTTGAACTGTAAATAAAATTTCCAGGTTTTGGAAAGAATTTGGTCTAGTTGTGCTTTTTTCCTTGCATAATTGATCTAATGATCTAAATCCTGATATCAGGAGATTAATAAAGGGATTATTGTATTTTAATTACATATAAGAAGCATGTTCATACATTTAAAAAATATACTATTATTGAAGATTACTTTATTCATTGAAAATTACTTTAATGTTGATGTAATACCGTCCCCTTGTGGTAAATTGATAGTGTCTGACTTGTAGGTTGTAATTTTTTGATATAGAAATGACACTGAAAAATTGGTTTTCTATTTAAAATTAGCTATGTGATTAACTGATTACATAGAATAAATCATACTTTCATTTGTCACACAAGTAATTTGATCATTAATATTAAATCTAGATTCTTTAAATGATCCAATCCTGTCAGTGTGTGAACTCTTGTTTGATCTCATTTAAAGAACAAGGTGAGATTTTAAAAATAAATCCGTGAAGAATCGGACTCTAGAGTCACTAACATCTGCTGGATTGCTATGAAACATTTTTTCTTGGGCTCAAAAAATAACTAAAATGTGATTTAACAGCGCCCCTTTTTGGTTAAGTCGAGTACTTCATTATGCTTCATCGTAATTCTTTCTAAATTTTTCCTGATGTGCAGATATCTCCACTTCATGGAGGGTTTTCACACATGTATGGCAAAATTTAGATTTAATAATTGCTAATTAGTATTTTAATAAGTATATATGCAGCAGCAACATTATTGGGTGAACCTGTTTGATTCTGAAACACAAGTAGTGAATTAGCCTTTCACATAATGTCTGATACTATGCTGAATCTTTCAAGCAAAATTAACACTATCCTGAGAGCAAAAAGGGGGTCCACTCAGGAACCAGGAAGGTGGACCTCGAAAAAGTAGCTGAGAACATTGAAACCAGTTATTAAGTTGACTGGTAAAAACCTGACCTCTTCTATGTACTGTGACTCTTAGATCTGTGTTTGGAAGCACAAATGAAGAATAATGTCAGAACTTGATCTGAACAATGATATCCAGCAACAGCATGTAGGCAATTTTCTGAATAGATGTCATTTATTGTCACAGTTCTTAAGTTAAATCTTGTTGAACCTTTTTTTGGACTTTGGTTGTGCTGCTCTGCTTCTGCGTTTTCTGCAGCAGAGCCAGAGTGTCTCGCTTCTCGATGCGCCTGAGATGTTTCTTCTTCATCCTCTTGATCTTTGCCGTGTTCCGGATCTGTCAAACAAAAACAAACGAGGAGTTTTATACATGCCTATATTTCCCCATCCTTTTTGACTCTGCATGATCAGAGAATAAATATGTCAAAGATTTTCAAATAAAATGTGGCATCCATTTGTACTCTCTCACTTTAAATCCAGCCGTTCTGTGAATGCCTCAGAAGTTTTCTTAAGAACAAGAGCGAATAAACAGACCAAGGAAAGCAGCAGACACAAGATGTGGAGAAGTTTAAAGCAGCGCTTGGTTCTAGAATAATATCCTAAGCTTTGAACATCTTAAAAAGCTTTGTGTACATTTCGGCCTACATTCACAGTACTGTGCGGAGAAAAACCAACATTGAACTCATTATACCCATGGCAAAACGTGATGGCAGTATCATGCTGTGGGGGCATGCTGTTCTTTAACAAAGATGGTGATGATCAACGGAGCTAAATATGTGAAATTCTATTAGAAACTCCAAATGATGGAAGAAAAAAGAATCCTCCGGTAAGGCAGGGCAAATCAAACCTGAAAGGTGAGAGGTTATTTCTGTGGAACTGTGAGGAGAGTTATATACATACCACTTGTACAATCTCGGCTTTGCGTTCATTCTCTGCGCGCCGTTTCAGGTTTTCCTCTCGTCTTTTCCTCTTTTCCTATAAAAGAAGAAAAAAATAAATAAATTAAGCACAGCCTGTTAGACATAGAACTGCAAGAGCATGACTTTTCTCCAGAACCTCTGCATCACATCACCTCCTTCTTCTGGGCTTTCTCCTCCTTCAGCCTCATTGTGAACTGTTTGACGAGGTCCTTTTCACGCTTGGCCTGCATCTTCTTCTCCCAGGAGGAGCACAGAGGTTTGTCTCTGACCAACGAAGAGAACCTGGATGCAAACATCAGGGTAACAGACAGGTGAGTTGTTTTCTTTTCCATTACTAACGATATGTTTGTATAACTAGTCAATAGTTTTCAAAGAATAATTGCTGCAAACATTGAAAAAACAATCCAGATTATTATTAGCTGTTATGACAAAGCAGGCTGCATTGTTTATTTGTGAATAAATTAACAGTTTCCATCATAAAATCTACTAGATGCATTATTTTATCAGTTCATTCATGTAGACAGGTTAAGAAAGAACTTTTCTGATCAGAGATAATCAAATTTCAGCTTCTGCTCAGCAAGTTGAAGACAGATCCCACCTCTGCTTGTTTCGGTCTTTCCACACTCTTCCTGACTTTGGTTTTCCCAGTGGAACCGCCGGGATGGGTTTGGCACTGGGACCCAGGTGAGCTTTCTTCTTCGGGATGCTGCCTGAACCTACAGGAGCCGTTTCTGCTGGTGCAGACTTGGACAGCTGATGTTCTCCTCCATCATCGGCTTTATCCGTTTCCATGACTGCTGCCTGGGCCGGTGGGTCTGAGGACACTGTGGGTTCTGCTGGGCCGGCGGGTTCTGTCATTGTTGTGGGTTCTGGTTCTGTAGACGCACTGGATTCTTCCACGGTCGGACTGTCTGGTTTCTGCTCCGCATCTTCGGGGTTTTCTTCTTCCGCCGGCGGTGGCAGCTCCTGGAGGACGGACCTCCTGGTCCTTCTGCTGGGAGTCCTCAGCGGGGTTGTGCTGTCCAGCAATGCGGCAGGAGGGCGCACCGTGCGGCCGCTACGTGTCCGCCTGCCCTCCGCTGGCGGATCCTCGACCAGCTCCTCCACTGAGCTGTTCTCCTCCGACCGGGCCCTCGCTCTCTTCGGCATACTTCTTAATAAAACAGACAAAAGTACATAACTTTAACTAACTCTAAGACCCACGTGTGCCTGCTCCCAAGCCTTGCGTATGATGAGTTATTTCCGGTTCTGACGTAGAAGACAGTAGATCCATCTGTGCGTTGTCGCCATCTGTTGGTGTGATGGAGGAACTGCAAATTACATTCGTAGTCTAGAGCTAGAACTTTATATTGGAACAAAATAAGACCTTTTCGTCTAAGGCTGTTTTTGCAAAGACTTTTATTTTAATGCCGTTTAGTCAGCGGGCTGGTGGCTTTTTGTCTATGGCCTCACATCTGAAGCCTTACACACTGTTCTAATGTCTGAGGTGTTTATTTTTTTTTTTTCTTGAGTCCTGAGAATGTCCTAAACTGTCCACCGTACTAAAACACTCTGCAGCGCCATCTACTGGGCAGAAAGCATCCCAGATCTTTCATGGGACCAGGCGATCACATGATTTTTACTTCCGCGACTTGTGATGCCGCAAATTGACACCTCAGTACATTCAGTTGGAAATCCTTGGCTGGAAATCTGACTGTGTTGGTGTTTGTGGCTCCTGTTAAGAAGTTTTAATATAGCAACATCACAGCACTAGCTGTGACAGGGACTCATCATGTCGGTGCTCCGATTTAGCAGCGTCTTTCTGCTGCTTCTGATGATGTTTGGACACTCTGTGAGTATTTCTGAGCACCTTGCTAAAGTCTTTAAACTTTCTTTTGAGTTTATATAACAGTTTAAACTGAAATGAGCAGATTTCATGGTTTATTGGCATAATAATTACATAATTGCTGGATATTTGAAGCTAAAAAGATGGATGTAAATAATGTGTTGCAATTTATAGGGGTCTAGATTACTGACTAAAGCTTTAATTCAGTTTTTTTATGATTATATTTTTTTTACATGTTGATAAGTCTGCAGCATTGTTTACTAAAACATCTGAAGTCACTTCAGCTGACAGTCAGGTGTTTGGCTTCTGCATTCCTACAGTCACCTGAGGTGTCATCTCTGGGCCATATACTTCAAACTCTATGGGAAGTACTGCGCATGTGTAAGTGTTCAATGACAGATAATGGTGTTTTGACCTGCAGAACGCGACCTCTCCATCATTCAGCGTGGACTACAAGAACAACTGCTTCCGTAAGGATGGGGAACAATTTCGTTACATATCAGGAAGCATCCACTACAGCAGGATCCCCAGGGCCTACTGGAAAGACCGGCTGCTGAAGATGTACATGGCAGGACTGAACACCATCCAGACGTATGGTTCCTCCACACACACACAAATACGGTGCTCTATTGTATCACATTTAAAATCAGGAATTATGTGATGCATCAGTGGTCTCCTAAGAAAGTTGTAGACAGTGCTCAGATGAGTTATTATCGCTGCATAGTTTTATGAAGCAACTCACAACTACTACTTGCTTTTAACAGATGAAAAGTTGCTTTTAGTTTGTCTTCTAATTTAAAATAGTGACGTTTGATCATGGATAACAAATACTTTGGTCAATAAAAGCAGGATCATATATCATAACATGTTTTAGATTTTTCTCTGCTGCCACACACATGAATCAAATGAGTGGGGGTTAACCAGTTTTTCTGCTTCTAATGGCATCCTGAGGCGATATAGCAGTCATTACAGTTTGGAGTCCTGGAGCACAGACACATCCAAAGCATGCAGGGCATTGGGCCTTGAGGGCCACCAGGGTTGGAGATTTCTGTTTGAACACATTATTCACCGGACTTGGAAGCAGGCTGAATTTCTAATAATATATTAAAAGTTCCCCAGACCAAATGTGACAGAATTATTTAAAAAAGAAAGGTCTTTTTATTTAATGTTACTTATTTATTCTTTATTTATTTATTGGGTGCAAGACATAATTTAATATATAAATCTGGTGAACTGAGCAACTCCTTGACATATAAGATCTAAGACAATTTTTAGTAAATATTTATTAGTAATCATATGGAGTAATTTATTCTCTGTGTTTATTTAAAAACCAATTTTCACTTCAGC
Organism: Alfaro cultratus; assembly: GCA_903066825.1. Taxonomy (NCBI): domain Eukaryota; kingdom Metazoa; phylum Chordata; class Actinopteri; order Cyprinodontiformes; family Poeciliidae; genus Alfaro; species Alfaro cultratus. Next base: position 8,593 of record CAEFZX010022619.1, on the reverse strand, counting down.
AGCATATTTTAGATTCATATTAAATTCATACTTTATGAAAACAACGTGCTGGTTTCTTCATGTATTGAGTTTCATTCTGATTTTGGGTCATTTTGCATTTATTTAGAATAAAACACAATTTATGAGTTAACTGTTGAACATTAATACTTTCTTACGCTTGCAGCTACATTCCCTGGAACTACCATGAAGAGACTCCTGGCCAGTACAATTTCAGTGGAGACAGAGATGTGGAATATTTTCTTAAGTTGGCTCAGGACATCGGTCTGTTGGTGATCCTTCGTCCAGGGCCGTACATATGTGCAGAGTGGGACATGGTGAGGAAAACATGTCTTTAAATGTGTTTGCTTTCAAAAATTGAGTTGAAAAGAGACATTTAGTCTCATTTTTTTCAAAGGCTTCCTTTGAGTTCCAGTAAGTGTTGTGATCTAGCGAGTCATGTGCTAAAATGACATAGTTAATGTGTCACTCCACATTAGCCAGATAACATTTGCAAGATTCACTAAAATATATAGTTTCTCTTGCATTGTCCTTTGCGCAGTATGTTCTTTGACACAAAGCCTTTTCCAAGACTGTCAGAAAATAGCATTTACTCCCCAGACAGCTGTGTGTGTGTGTGTCTGCTGTGTCAATATACATAAGAAAGACTTGTTTGAGGAGCAGACCTCAGACCTGCAGTCTCATGTTTTATCTGAATGTCACCATTTGAACAAAAATTCTGAAAAACTGGATCAGTGCTGGGATTTTGTGGTTAAGATTCTTTAGTTTTATTGTTTTGTGTTGGTTTACTTCCCCCTAAAGTCATTGTCTGGCTTTTATGTTGTAATGTGATCAAATACAGGAAAAAAAAGTCTTAACAAAATTGATGTTTTTGCAAGGCAGTGTACCTATAATGAACTGTTTACAATGTGTGAAATCTAAAGCTTGGCAATCTCAGCGCCTGTTGTGGGAATATTTTCCTTGTTGTGTTTATAATTATTTATGTAATTCTGCCAATTAGGGAGGTCTGCCTGCATGGCTTCTCAAAAAGAAAAACATTGTGCTGCGATCGTCTGACCCTGGTAAGCACCAAACACACATCTAGTCAGGAATGCATTCAGTATCCTACAGCATTAAAGTACAGTGCTGCAATTTGTGTCTATTCCAGATTACATTGCAGCTGTGGATAAATGGATGGGGAAGCTGTTACCCATGATGAAGCCTTACCTCTATCAGAATGGAGGTCCCATCATCACTGTACAGGTGAGCCTGGATTTCTCAATTTGTTTGTCATGCTCATACCTGACTGGATTTCATTTTACAGCCCACTTCAAAGTTACTAGTCCAGCCTGGTAGACAAATAAATGGTAAATAAATATCAATGGAGAATTTTTAATATGTATACTTATTGAAGTTTCTCATGGATAGTTTGGCCACTACTTATTGAAAGTGCTAAGTTGATGCAAGAGCTGCCAAACAACACTAGAATGAAGTCAGTATGTATATGTATATGTATTGATCTTTAGTCTGAGCTTTTATGAAAAAACAAACAAAAAAACCCCCCCAATCAATCCAGGTTGGTTAGGCGGGAAACAGAGGATTAATGTGTGGAACAGCATGAGTCCCACTGTCAGGTATGGTGGAGGATCTGTGTGGCTCATTAATGTATTGTAGAACATGAGAACCTTACTGAGATCATGTGATTTTGAACTGATGAATTTAAAATGGATAACCATTGGGTCTTAAGCAATAATTACATGATTAAAAACCAAGAAAAAACAGAAATGGTTCAACAGACACATAATTAACCTTATCAAAGGCCATCATATAGATTGTACAGATGAGCTGAAGAGAGTCCAGGAGAGGATCTGGAAAGATGGATGATGGATGTTTTTACTTTTTTATTTAATTGACCAGGTTGCCAATACGTGTGAGGAGTTAGAAGTCATCCATTCAAACAAGATTTAGTCTCATAAGATAAAAAAAATATTGACACACAACCTTTATCAACAGGTGGAGAATGAATATGGCAGCTACTTTGCCTGTGACTACAACTACATGCGTCACCTAACCAAACTGTTCAGAGCTCAACTGGGAGACGAGGTGGTGCTGTTCACCACAGATGGTGCCGGGGTGAATTACCTAAAGTGTGGCTCAATACAAGGCCTCTATGCCACCGTAGACTTTGGTCCCGGTAAGCTTAACAACTCTGCATGTTACAGTGAATATTCCTTTTCTGTGAATGACTCATTTTTCAGATGGAATTATGTGATGGAAGCTGGTTTGTGTTATTGTGTACCCTCTGAGATTCCTTAATTTAGGTTTGTTTTCTTATTTGTGTGCCTCTGTTGACTCATTGTCACATTTTAGCTTAGTCAGAGGTAAAGAGGAAGTTACACAAAGACACTTTGCTATTCTGTGCCTCGTCTCTCTGCTAGGTTCAAATATAACTGCTGCCTTTGCTGCACAGCGACATGCTGAACCTTATGGGCCTTTGGTAAGCATCTCGTCTTACCCTCTGCATGTTGTTACAGTTACCCACATGGCAAAGTGAAAATACTCCTGTTCCTTTGTTTCACAGGTGAACTCTGAGTTTTACACTGGATGGCTGGACCACTGGGGATCCCGTCACTCTGTCGTGTCGTCCGCTGTAGTGGCCAAGTCCCTCAGCCAGATGCTGGCTGTAGAAGCAAATGTTAACCTGTAAGTAAGCAGCAGTTACCAGTGATTAGTTTAGAGAAGAAGTCTGTGACTCTGATGTTGCTTATGCCACCTGCTGGCAGAAGTCGTGTAACTTTTTCACTTGTCAAATTTGGCTACTACAAGCATTGAAGTCTTAAGATATGAGATTGTATAGAAGAAACAACCAATGATTGTTCAAATATATTAAATTTAAAAACAATCAAAAGAATTGTTGAAAGGATGGATAATTCTTATCAAAGCAGCACCATATATTATGATGCACATATCATTGCAATGTGAGTGTGTGCAGTATTTAATTCACAAAGGACTTTTAGGACACATTTGATTGACTATTATATGCCAGGTTTCATGCATTCACTTTCTGCACATTAGTAAAAATTTTTGATTATTTGAGTGGACTCTAACTGACCTCAATTCCCACTCCTCACTTCTGTTTTTAGTTACTGAGATGCTGAAGCTCACATAGACAGTTGGGAACATTGTGCTACAGAAAGAAAAGAGCCAAGAATGGCTGGGCTTGTAGTCCCAGGCTTATAGTGTAATTTTCAACAGCAGTTTGGCAGTTTTACATATTTTCCTGATAAAGCTTTTCAGTTGCAAAAGCTGGTGGAAAAAGTGGAAAGGTTTCACACTTTGATAGAAGACTTAAATTTGAACTGAATGGATCAAAATCAGCAGTTTTCTGGTTAGCACAATTGTAGCAAACAACACGCAGATTTGGTCAACAGCATATTCAGATGTACCACATTGCAATCAAAACAGAACACATAATGACCAAAAATTGGTCCAATTTGAACACAAACTTCCACACATGTATGTACTGTATGTATGTATGTCACGTGATTTATTGAAGTTGTCGGTCATTGTTAGACAGACCTTCTATGAAGAAAGTTTATCATTACAGCATTAAAATGTGATCATTTTGTAAATAATTCTAAAACAAAAAAAAATCTAAAGTCAATATTTTAAGTACAAATATATTTTTTTTAATTCCTTCCCTGAAGGTACATGTTCATAGGCGGGTCAAACTTTGGCTACTGGAATGGTGAGTGTGATGTAAGAATAATACAGCTTTCCTGCATCTTTCCAGAGACACTAAAGGTGTGTTTTAATGCTCTCAGGTGCAAACTCTCCATATGCTGCACAGCCCACAAGCTATGACTATGACGCTCCTCTGTCAGAGGCAGGAGATCTCACAGAGAAATACTTTGCCATCAGAGATGTTATCAGAATGGTATGAACCTGAATATTTAAGCATTTCTTAGATATTTTTCTTTGTGTCATTGTGAATATCTTTGTCTTCCTAAAATAGTACAGTAAGGTACCGGAGGGACCGATTCCACCAACAACACCAAAGTATGCCTACGGTTCTGTTAAAATGCAGAAGGTAAGCATTCAGATGACTGTGTTTGATGTAATCACTTACAGGCTTCCGGGTTGTTACCATCTATTCTGACTTTGCACCAAACTAGCGTTGACTTGCTTGTTTTGTCTCCTGCAGCTCCAGACAGTATTAAGTGCTGTAGAAACGCTGTCATTCTCAGGTCCAGTTAAAAGCACCTATCCTCAGACATTCACTGACTTAAATCAGGTATCCTACAGTCTTTTCTCACTACAGTAGTTCCAGGTTTTTTTTTTTGGTTTTTTTTTTTCACTTTTGTTTCCCCCCTATATTCCATGTCTTTTTTTTTTTCTTCTCCAGGATTTTGGCTTTGTTCTATACAGAACGACTCTGCCTATTAATTGCAGCCAACCCACCCCTCTGTCATCACCTCTGAATGGGGTCCATGATAGAGCGTATGTGTCAGTGGACGGGGTGAGTCGCATTATTCATCATCAGATCCTCGGTGTAAATGCTGTGAATTGTAGCTAATGATTATGAAAGAACTACAGGAGATGCAGAACTCCAATGAGGAGCACAAAATTCTTACTTAACAAAATTACAGAAAGAAACAGCAGTACATTAATTGACCTGTTACGTTAGAGACCAGCTTTTTCAGTGCTCTGAGTACAAAGTAATGACAAAGTATGAGGAATCAAAAATAAGTAACAACAGACTCAGTGATTCAGTCTAACTCCAGTCAACAGCACTTCAGGACAGAAACAGTAAATACAATTTTCAATTTCAAAATGTAAAATTTTTTCTCAAGTTTTTGTGATAATTGTACTAATATAAACATACTTCTTTTGTAAGGTGGCAGTAGGGGTTCTGGAAAGGAACAATGTCTTGAGTGTGAATGTGACGGGAAATGCTGGAAGTCAGGTGGACATCCTGGTGGAAAACATGGGCCGAATCAATTATGGAAAAGACATCAATGACTTCAAGGTTTGTTTGTTTTTTCGGCTTTAGAAATATGTTATTGAGGCTTTGAGGTCTAATGTGCTGTCAGACATTAAGTTGTAGCTTACATAAAGTCACAGACACTTCACCAACCTGGGATCACAATGGGCCATCCATACTGAAACATTTAGAATGATTTAGAAATGTTAAAAAAAATTTTATCATTTGTTGTTTTCTCAATAAAGGGCCTGGTCTCCAATCTTAATCTGGGACAAACCCCCCTTACCGGCTGGACCATGTACAGCCTTAGCATCGACGAGGCGGTCAGACAGGGCCTCCTCGGAGAACAACCTCCCACACAAAGAGATCCAGATCAGCCTGCGAGTCTTTCGCTTGCCGCTTTCTATAATGGAAGCTTCATCATTCCTGATGGTATTCCTGACCTCCCTCAAGACACTTATGTCAAGCTGCCAGGCTGGAAGAAGGTGAGTAACCCTAAAATAAGCATTTAGCTTTTAAGCTTTGTCACCTACCCATGTATAGATATTCAGCATGTGATTTTAATTAAATTGTGAAAGTAGATTTTTTTTTTTTTATTTAAGCAATAAGAACATGAGCTGTCACTACCCTTCTACAAATAGTTTCAGATATTAAATATTTTATTATTGTTTAGTTTATAACTCTCGTTAAACTTTTACACTCCAAATGTAATATCTGCTAGGCATCTTTGACTAAAGGGCAGTACAAACTAAATATTTATTTGTTTCCTTAGGGGCAGATCTGGATTAACGGTTTTAATTTAGGGCGTTACTGGCCCGCTCGAGGCCCTCAGGTGACACTTTTTGTGCCTGCCAGCATCCTGAGCACAGCAGCACCCAACAATGTGACCATCTTGGAGCTGGAAGCAGATCCATGCAGCTCCCAGCCATGCACAATTGAGTTTACAACCACACCGATCCTCAATGCAACAGTCCTCTCTGAACCCAAACTGTGCAGGAGACTGTTTACTAAAGAGGATTTCCTGTGACAATAAGGGAACTCTCTGTTGCACTAAAGAAATCAGTTTGCACTGCAGGACTCGAGATATGAGCCTGGAATCAATGATTGGTTTGTGAAATGATTTTTTTTTTTTTTTTTTTTGCCCGATCTACATTATGTAAATATCATTTTATTTTCTGAAGCTATTTTTCTAACTATGTTTGCACCACTTGATTGTAACATGTATACAAAATGTCTTCTTGTCTACTCTCAAAGGGATTATAATCAATGTTAGCTGTGGCATTTCATCATTCAGGGAACATTTAATTTGTCAGATGAAAACCACATCAGGGATATATCTGTTCAGATGTGTAGTCCTATGACTAAAACCAGTTTTTCTATAGCTTTAAATTAATCAAATGTCATTTATGAAGTAGTTATATTAGTACAAGATGTGCCTATATCATAAAAACTTGAAACCCTCACTTCAGTGTGTTCCACATGCCACATTTTCTTTTTCTCCACCTCTCACATTTATCATTATTTTACTTCTCTTTCCATACTACAACAATTTGTGCTGCACGGCACCAACTGATGCTGTTGCATGTCAGTCATCTAAAGGGAGCACCTCTGAGTGTCTATCCAATGGCAGGGCACATATGTAAGTAAGTGGGTTGACTTTCCCAAAGCACAAAGTTTGAGTTCCCCCATCGTGGGGAATTTATATTCTAAAAATACCCACAACTTTCCATCTTCCACCAACAGGTAAATTTTAGTATGGTCTCTAATCATAACCTATTTTCCACAGGTGTTATATTTGGAATACTAACTCTAAAATTCTGCACAAAAACAAGCTATTATTTCTTCAGACATAGTTGGCATTATCCAATTTCATCAGCTACAACAAAGAACCTCTGCAGCTATGCAGATTTTCTTAGTACAAGGTTCTCATTACTTAAAGAGAAGCATTGCAATTCATTCTGTCCTGGGGTTGCTCATCATGTTTTTTTTAAAGATATTGACCTAAAATCCTCCTGACCCCAGCCTAGACAATCCAACTCAACTGAAAGCCATCAATTCTAAAATTCAATCAATATTTTCATAAAAATCTGGTTTCATCCACTTTATCCTGCAGACAAAGTGGAATATATCTATGCCGAATCTTAACTGGAAAGAATGTGCTCTTCCACTCAAAGTCAAAGAGGTTTCTTCAAAATTAAGTCATTAATTTTAACCAACCACACACTTCCTTCATAAATATAAAGCTATAGTTATCTTTTGTTCTTCCTGCAAACTTTATGCAGGGACGTGTTGATTTTTTTATTTTTATTTTTTATTTTTTGGGGGGGAGGGGGTTCACAAAACTTTTCTAAAAGCATTTCACTGATCTTCATTAACAATGCACCTGATTTCACACTGTATTTTGAGAAAGTAGATTTTAAAGTCAGAAATTCTGCCGTATTTCTTACTCATAAAAGTTTTTGAACACCTTGTAATAGATTTGAAATTGTATCTATATACAATCTTAAATTCAAACAAAAGGGGTATAAAATTCTTAAATGATTTTTACTGAATACAGTATTTGTTTATTGTCCTCTTACTTTTCTATTATGTTGGTTTCCTAGATTTTCAATACTTTTTCACTGTTTGTAACAAATACAACAATTTAAATAAAGTTCTACAAAAAAAAAAAAAACGAAAAAAAAAAAAAAAAACAAGACTGACGTAACACCGGAGCAGCATAAGGAAACCGAGAGGAAGCGGTTGTTAGTATTATGGTTTTGTTACCTATGAATTTGATAATAATGCTAATTTTTTTAGTTGATTTATAATGACGGCGCCTTCTATGTGTGACTGTGGCGACCTAGAAACATATCTAGGTCGCCATGTTTCCATTTTCTATGTGTAGCTGCTAACTGAAACAAGTCCATTAAATTAGCTATTGAATGCCAAAGTTCTTGTCTCCGTAGTTGCTGGTATAAAACTGTTAACTGGTTTTTGTCTTTGTTTTTCAGTATCCCCCTCCCCAGTGTTCGGGTGATATTTAAACATGACCGAATAAAGTCTCCGAGGTTCGGGCACCGACTGAAACACACCCAGCTTAAGGTGCTAACAACATCCAACTGTCAGGACGCTGAAGTTAGCTTTTAATTCTTGAATAAACTGACTTTAAAGATTCAAGTTAAACATTTTTATGCGAAAATATCAATTCGTTGACTGGTCATACTAGCAGTGAATTGCTTTAGCACATTAAACACTTGATAACACTATAATTTGATTAGCTTATTTTAATAGTAGGTACTGACAATCAGTTTTTTTTCTTTAGATTTTCAGTACTCTAAAAGCATTTTTCTATTAAGCGTATTACCAAAAAAGAACAGAAAAATAATTCAGCCCATTATGTTTAACTGTTTTTGAGATTTTGGGGGGTTGCCTCCAACCCACCTTTGAGTAGAAAAAGATGGGGGTTTTGAAAGCTTATTTGTAATGGCATTCTTTAAATGTATATAAATCATATTGCAAAACACGAAAATGCACAGTATAAATAGCTCACTTTAAAAATGAAGATTCTTTAAAAAATTTCATTTTGAAAAATAAAACAAATTTCAATGTTGACCCTAACAACAGACATGGCATGTTTGGGATACCATATTA
>CAEFZX010022618.1:0-32967 GCA_903066825.1 Alfaro cultratus | reverse complement strand
GCTGGGGTTGCCAGGCAACGGGCGGAACTCTGCTGGGGTTGCCAGGCAACGGGCGGAACTCTGCTGGGGTTGCCAGGCAACGGGCGGAACTCTGCTGGGGTTGCCAGGTAACGGGCGGAACTTAATTTTTTTTTTAATCACTTGTTCTGTTCTTAGAAGAAGTAGAAACCCAAATGGAAGAATAAACATGGGGTCACACTGAGCATGTGCAGATGGTTACCTAGCTGAGCCTGGGTACTGTCACACATCTGGACCAGAGCGTTTTCCTTCTTGTTGAACAGGATCTTCACTCTCATCACGTCTCCATAAACACCTTGACACAGTCAGAAATTAGAAAAAAACATTTAAATATTCATCTAAGTTCGAGTCATAACCTGCAGTCATAAACACTAGAAGACGTCGTGTATGAAGCAGAACACTGACCCTTCGTCTTACTGGTAAACACTATTTATGGAAATGTTGAACTGTGATGGGAATATCAAACTAACATGAAGGAGGTTAAGAGTAAAAAAAAACAACGAATTGGTAAATATAACTTTGAAGGCAGGTATTCCTGAATGATTATTCACATGAAATGCAAGTGAAGAAATTAAGGACAAGGGTCGGAGAGGATTAAATAAAACGATGGCAGATTACACCATGTAGACACTGAATTACAGGGTTTGATGAAACAAAACCAAGCGCAGCTGGTTCAGCACTGAGGACATGCAAACTGAAAGAAACCCAGCATGCAAACTTAAACTGAGGCTCAGTGAACTGAGATGAAACAACAATACATGCAGCTCCTCAGAGTTTGCAGAAGCTCCAGACTGAAAAGCTCCGGGTTGTTTGGAGCAAGCAACTGGAAGGAAGTCCTTACTGTTATTAATATCATCATCATCATCATCTTTGACAATTTTTTTCCTTCTAACGATCAGTACCATTATTATTTTTATCGTTTGCTTTTTTTAACCATCTTTACTATTTTTTATATTATTATTATAGAATTTTTTTTTTACTATTTAGTATTTTCTTTTGCTATTTACTTTTATTATTTTATTAGTATTTTTATTATGTTTACCATTATTACTACTATTTTATTATTATTATAATTTTTTTATTTTTACTACATTATTTTTAATTGTAGAACTTTTTTTTCACTATTATTATTGTTATTATTACTGAGAGGAGACTGAGAATTTCCAAAAAGAAAAAGGTTTTCTCCAGAATAAGAGCCTCAGTCTTTGCATGTTTGGTTTTGAATAACTAATAGATGTAAAACAGGAATAAGAGACAAGATGGACTTTCAAAATAAAGTTTACAGTTAGTCTTCAATATAAAAGCCCAAATTTTTAAAGATGACAAGTGCATTTATGTAAAAGCAATAATCATCCATGAAAAATGATTCCACTGTTTTTTCAAAATAAAGCTCAGTCTTACTAACGTTAGCTAATGTCTAAATTTTCAAATATGGCAGCACATTATGGACATTTCCTCAGGTGTTCTTCTGGTTTATTAATAAAATGTGTTCATCTGTTAATTGTATATATTAAAAGACAAAAATACCCAAAACAGAAGAAAGAAGTTTAAACTATTTTTGCTTCTTTTCAACCACTTAATTAAAACTAATCCAACTAAGTTGAACCTATTTATATTGCACAAATATTAAACCATTGCTAACTTGAGCTGATTGTAACGTTTTGCTGAGATTTTGCCAACTTCCAACTGAATTACTGAGGCCAAATACTAAAGCCTGAAAGGAGCGTCAAACATCGGAGGAAAAGCTTCAAGTATTGCAGATAAACTCAAATCAACTCAAAAGGACGAACAAAACAAGCAGACACTCATTTATCATGAATCAAGAAACATAAATCAAAATAAAATAAAAAGAAATTCAAAACAAAAACCAGAACATCCAGGTGGTACTGATAATTCAAAATAAGAAGCTAGTGACAACATACCGAAGAGAATAAAGAGGCAGTGGGGCGTAACTCTCTTTAAAGACAGCAGAGAAGGCAGCGGAGGGACAGGACAGGTAAAGGTGGGAGGGCAGGACAGGTGGAGGGTCCGAGGCGTTTCCATGGCAACAAATTAAAAGGGGAAGAGAAAAAAAAAACAAAAAGACAGGTGAGGGGTCAATCAGAAGGATAAATTACCTTTGGAGAGGATGGGGTTAGATAATGTCAAAATAAAAACCTGAGTGAAGCTCAACATCCAACCTTCTTCAAATCTAACAAATGGAGTCAAATTTTAGTTTGTGCCTCTGACATTCCAAAGATACTAAAAAATGTTTCCAGAGCTCATCAAAGCAAAAGCAGCACAAAAAAATGATTGCTGCACAAACGTAATCGAGTTGATTGACATCAAACTAGCTTGATTTTGTAAATGACCTCTGATGACCTCTGGAAACTTATTAATATCTTAACATCTTTAAACGACACAAACAAAATTTTTGTTGCACAAATGTTTGACACCATTTTGTTAGTCTTGAAGAAGGTGGGGGCGACTTCACTCAGGTAAAATAAGATCATTTCAAACATGACTCAACAGGTGTGTTCTGTGTAAGGATGCAGGTGTAGGAGCGGGGAGGGGGCGATGATGTCATAACAGGAAGTCAGAGCTAAAAACCTCAGAGGAAGTGTTTGTGTTTCAGAGGCAGGAGCTCAGGATTCCCCACTCAGCTCTGTGATTTTAGACATTTTGATCAGATATTTTCAGCAGTTTGGGGTTAAAGCGGGTGAGTGTTGCCCGTCGGCGCTGGCGCCGCTCACCTCAGGGTTCAGGTTGCTGACCAGCAGGACCGAGTGTCCGGCGGGGATGGAGGGGAAGCCCAGCCTGGCGGTGGCGGGGAGGGCCAGGGAGGCCAGCGCTCCGGGGAGAGCCGGCATCGTCAGGCCCGGGTAGGCGGAGGACACTGGGAGAGGAAATACAAACCTGAATGAAACCATGATTATTACCAACACCAGCTGTTGATTCACAGCAAGGGAGGAAAAAATTCACTTTCATTTTGGGACAAATTGACATCATCAGTGGTGAAATCGGTTTAGAAGAGGAAAACGAGCCGCTTCAAAAACCTCCGGATGAATACTTTTACTTCTTCATCAAATAAACAAAGACAATCAGCAGACGTTTAGCATCAAACATTATTAGGGTTGAATATTTGATAAAACATTCCCGTTACAGAGTCTGTAACGCTGGCCTCTGATTGGCCGCAGCTCCTCAGGTGAAACTCACCTGCTGGCTGGATCGCGAACGCCTGCGGAAAGCCGTGCGTCGCTGCGGCGTACGGCGCCGCAGAAATGATTCCTGGAGCTGCAGAGAGGAAACAACACAGAAACGTTCTGCGTTATCGGAGAGGAGGATCTGAAGCTGATTCTACTTCCTGTCTGGTTTCTTTGCAACTTTTTAAAAATCTGTTTCTGTAGATCAGAGACTTTCAAAGAGAAAAATCAGCAACTGCCTTACAATCAACAGTTAAATCAAATACACGGTTACTAGAAAAGCTTAAAGCTTTCATCCAGACAGCATAGAATTAAATTCATAATTAAGTTTTGATTTAATTACTAATTAGCTTGTTCAATAATTCATTAATTATATGTAACAGACATCAAGACCTTCATTCAAATACATTCAATAATAAGTCCAGGCATAACAGGCATTTATTTCACTAATTATACTCCAAACATTAACATTTCAAAATGCATCAGAAACACCATAAAATAAATAAATGAACGAGTCAATTACTTTTTAGCCGAATTAAAAAGGAACCTTAAATTATTATTAAAAATTCACATTTTGCACATTTTTGTACTTCTGTTTGTGTCTCTGTTGCTCTAAAGCTCGGTGCGTCGGGGGGGCGTGGCCAGCAGCAGCTCATTAGGATTTAAAGTGACAGGAGGCCCAAAATCGCCTCGTTCTGAAAGAACTGAGCCGCCTGAAAGCTGAATATCTAAGAATGATTTTGTTAAATAAAAACAGTAATGCTTTGTAGCCAATAGGCTGATTCTGAATTATATAACTCTATATTGAGTTTTCAGATGTAAAAGGCTTCAGCCACTGACAGTCAGAAGGTAAAGACAGCGCCCCCGGTGGCAGGAGGCATGAACAGGTTGGGTAAATCGTTGTAGTTACTTTATTTTTGTGAACTTGCCACCCTTTGCAAAGCCCTGCTGTAGCAGACGTCACGTGGTGGCGTGTTGGGCCGTCCTTACCGAAGGCGGCGGCCATGGCCGGGTGCTCCAGCGCGGGCTGGCTGTCTCCGGACGGCAGGTCCGGCCGAGTGAAGTCCCGGCTCTTCTCGTTGTTGTATTTGACGTTGAGGCTGGTGAGTTTGGAGAAGCTGATCCTCAGGGTGCAGCAGCCGTTGTAGATGTTCTGTCCATCCAGAGTCTGGAACACAACAGAACCGTCAGGGAGCCGCCCAGCCGCAGCACTGGGAGATGGGAGCGGCACTGGTTACCAGTTTGGCTGCCTGGGCAGATGAACCATCTGAAAACTGCAGCAGCGCCTGGAACTGGTTGTTCTTGGTGAAGATGATGATCCGCAGCACGGTACCGAACTTTGAGAAGATCTGAGGATCAAACAGGAGCAGAGACACAATTTCAGACAAAATATTAAAGGGTTTTACCTTCAACCAGCAGGTTTTTAAAGACAGGTTCCCATTTAATTCTTTGAATCATTTCAACACAGAGCCAACAATTGATATACCATCAAAAACTATCAACATTTTCAATTCAAATAGCTTTTTTTCTTAAACAATCAGATCGGCTCAAAGTGTTTCAGGAAGTCCTGATCATTCATGGAGCTTCTTTAGAAAAATGGACTGTGGTCGCCGACATTAGGTGAACACAATATAAATATATATGCATGTAATTAATCTTGATCAAAACAGTCACGTATATTCATACTAGGTTATGAATATATGTAATTAATCAAAATTGACAAGTTCCAAAACGGTGACTTTGTGTTTATGTGACTCTGAAGGTTCAAACCCAGATTTCAGCCTGATCTTTAGTTTCTACCTGAAATACCTGAAGCTAATCATTCCTCTAAAGGTGTAACGTCTAGGTGAAAGCAATGTTCTCACCTGGCAAAGGGCGTCCAGGGTGACCGGGTAGAGCAGGTTCTCCACCACCACCCTCAGCACCGTGCTGGGAGCTGCCATCAGCGTGTCCACATGGGAGGAGCTGAGGGCCCTCAGTGCCGCCTGGGCCCTCTGGCAGAGAGAAAGCGGTTAACGGGGGTCAGCAGGGGACCACCAGGGGCCAACAGGGGGCCACCAGGGGCCAACCAGGGGCTAGCAGACTGGAGACAGAGCGGGAGTTACCTCCTGGTTGGGGGAGTTGTCCGTTTTTAACTCCTTGTGGTTGGAGAACTGCAGGTAGACGGGTTGGTGTCGGATGACGGGCATCATAGTGGAGTAATAACCCACCATGTTCTGAGCCGCTTCCTCCGAGTTCATCTCTAAGAAGGCCTGACAGGCGACACGAAGCAGGCAAACAGTCAGGGCTTCTGCAGATATCAACCACTGTCACTTTTTAAAATGTTAAAAATGCCACCATGTTTGTCATGATAGATAATCTAAAAAAAGATCAATCTCCTCCCAGAACTGCTATTGCCTTCTGAAGAAATGAACCAAAAGCAACCAATCAGAGGCAGGAGGCGGGTCTTAGCGCTGTCAATCAAACCTGTGTATGCACTGGCAGTTACAGGAAAACTGTTTATTCACCGTCGTCAGTGGCTATGCTAACTAGCTTTAGCATTCATGTTAGGGTTTACTGATGTAGAAAGATGTATTGGGGTGAGCAGCATGTGCATGGGCTTGATTGATAGCGCTACGACCCACCTCCTAGCTCTGACTGGTTGTTTCTTGAAGGCAGAAGAGCTCAATTTTTTCACTGATTGTATATAGTATACATCTCATACCAAACTGTCATATCAAATATGTGGGTTTTTTATTTTATTTTTTTATAAAGCTACACACTGCAGCTTTAAGGCCCTGCTGTTAGCACGAAGCTAAAGTTTTGCTTTGTTTTTTATTTTAGTTTGGCTCAAATGTTGGGAAAACACACAAATTCCTGACTTTAAAATAAAATGTTGTGAACCTTAATTTTGTATAGATTTTAAGTAAACCAGTGAAACACACTTTTTTTTTAAAAAGGTAATTGTTCCATAAAAACAGCCATTTTAACCAGCTTGCTTCTGTTTCCCTCATGCAGAAACCAAACCACTGGGACAAACAAGTCAGATTCGTATTCACTTTTACCAAAACCAAACAGATTGGAAACATACGGATAGAAATGATATTTATTCTTCAGGTTTCAGGATCGGTCGGTCTGGGCGTCATGGCGACGGCCTGTACCTGGTTCTTGGCTTTCAGCATCAGCAGGTTGGTGACATCGCCGAACGGCAGGCCCAGGCTGATGACCTCGGCCTCTGTGATGTCGCTGGGAAGCTTGCGGATGTGGATGACCCGCGACGGCAGGCTGGGGCCTCTTATGTCACCTTTGAACTTCTTGCTGTCGTTGCCATTGGCTGCAGGAGCAAAACGTCAGAACCTTCAACCACTAAGTGGTGAGGTCGTTTCCTTGACCCCCTGCATGTTATTGTTAACATTTGGAAATTTTGCACATGTGCACAACACTGCAGGGCAAAAAGACCCAGGTATTATTAATTCAGTGCAGTGCGTCTCAGCAAAAGGAAAATATTGCAGAAAAACCACTGAAGAAGAACTCAAAATCACTCGCATTCTTTTTTCTCGCTCTCTGTGTGTCGGCTACGCTACACACAGACTTGTTGCCATAGCAACTGACGACAACGCCACTTTATGTTTCAACACCCAAAAACACTTAAATATTTCCCACACAAAGATCAAAACATTCAGTCGGGTTCAGTTTCATGTTTTCAGGCTTGATGTTTGTTTTATGGTTAATAAGTGATCGCTGTGGTAGATTAGCTACCGCTGCTATTAGCTAAGCTAACACCGCTGTGGTAGATTAGCTAATTTAATCACCTGCTCTACTGATAATCTGTCAGACAGCTAAAACCAATGCTAGTCACTGTTAGCTATCAGCGATTTGGCCTCCATCAGGGAGACGGGGTCCTGCAACAGGTCTAAATCTTTTTGACAAAAAGTTGATTTGTAGTCCAGCTGTTACTCAAAGCATTTTGATATTGTAGGATAAACTTATAGAATACAAAATAGATCTTAGTGTTTTATTGCTGTTGTAAATTTGTCCAATTTTAAAAATGTTTCAATGTTCCAAAAATGTTAAAACATTTTAAACTTGAAATCATTCTTGTGTGGAAGAAATCATGATGCAAAAATCACAGATGATCATATTTAACCAAAATTAAAAAAATAATGCAAAAACAAAGAAAACTTTGGGTAACTTTAGGTGAATTTCTGACCTGTGGTGCTCATGATATACGGGTCGCTGGAGACGCTGGAGAAAAGCTCGTCGGATCCTCTCTGGAAAATAAATAAATAAATTGATCACATTTAATATCGGCCACAAAACATTGAAGTTTTAATTATGCAAACAGTCAAAAAAAATTCTGGATTAAAGAAACAGAAAATCACAGGTGTGCCAATGAGATTTCCTCTTGTACACAAGACTGTTGGGCAGAAACCCATCATTACATTCATATAGTTTCTCCTATAGAGTCGCTCTCAGGGAAAGAGATGCAGTGACACACTTCTACCAGCAGATGGCGCCCCACAGATGTAAATGTGGATTGAATTTGAATCAGGAACACTAGAAACCGATCATGTCACACGAACATCACCTGCAGCCTCTGATTCCCGCCCCACCAGCAGAGGGAGCCGGGGGGTAAATTCCTGAACCAGTTCAATCAAAAACAGATGCTGACAAACAGGCAGAGTCTCATTCAGCAAACTGAACCGTCCTCATCTCCAGCTGAAGGACTCAAACTGCAGAGTTCAACCAGAATGTTTCACAAGAAACCCAGAGTGAAGGTTTCAGTTAAGATTCACCAATAAAAAAAGAAAAAAAACTCAGGTAAATTTTAAGCTAAAAACTGACAAGAAACTTGAAAATCTGATAAGGTAATTATGTTATTATTGGAAGACATTAAACTATACCTAAACACCAACTACTATAACACATAAAAAAAGCAACCATAAAAAAAAATTGCTTCTTTAAATAAATATGAATTTTTTGCACTTTTATACATAGCTTCCAACAGGTCTGAACCGGACGTGATCCGCGCCATCTTGGTAGGCAGGAGCACTTTACCCACCACTGTGAAATACTAAGATAAATATCGCTGATATTTACTGTAGTACTAGCAAAATTAGCTTAACTAATGTAGCTTTTAGCTGCAAGCTAAGACGGACATGCAGCCTGTGTGTTTGTTACTACATGTACTTATTCTGCCAGTCACTAAACCTTTTTATTCACCCAAAGAGTTCGTACGTCCTTTAAAAAGCCGCTTAAACATTAATTGTATGTGTTCATAGATTTCAGGCCGTGAAGCTCCTCCAGGTTGGACGCACGCTTCACATTCACCGTGTCATATGGGTCGATCCTGACAGCTGCCATTTTGTTCATGTATCTTTTCTCTCACATTGGTAAAGATTGTTTGTTGGTCTGGAAGCCATGGACTGATTGCTTGGATTGCTTTGCCCTGCGATTGCCTACCAAGATGGCGTGGATCACTTACGGTTCAAACTTGTGTTTTTTTGACATTGGTGGAAAACTGACAAAATTTTGCACATATTTGAAATGGAAACACAGCCGGCATGTTGATGGGAACACACATCAACGCTCAAAAAGTCTGGAGAGCTATTATTGATCTGGACTTTTTAAATTTTAGAGGTTGTTGGCTGTTTGGAAGGAGATAAAGTAAAATGAAGGATGGTTTTCACAGCTACACTACATTTCTCTGCTTCCATTTTTGCTGCTTCATCGTTTCATCTTTGCAGGAAGCCAAAGGTTCCTGGCTTTTTCTTTCTACCTGTATAAAGCTGCTGGGATCTGCTTACCGATCCTCCCATGAATAATAAAAGCAGCAGAAACCCGAGCGCTTCTCTCCGCTGAGCCCTCTATCTCCGTCTCCATCTCCGGCCGACAGCTGCCAGACAAAGGAGCCGCGCTCCGCTCAGCGGACACCAGCTAACCGCCATGAAACGACCGAACCGCCGCGCTGCTCCTTCTGATGACATCACTGATGATGCGGCTGGTTGCTCCGCATCACTGAGGGCTTGAAAATACCTCATTGTTGATGGAAAAGATAATAGAAAAGTACTTTTTATTTTTACTTGAGTAATTTTATTATGAAGTATCGTTACTCTTACTTGAGTAAAACTTTTGGCCACTCTGCCCACCTCTGCTGATCCAGATAAAGCTGCATGTTTCTGAATTAAACTGGTTTCTTTGCAGATTCATGACAATTTCTGCATTTAAGAATCTGTCTCTCTTTAAGGCCGTTTTTTCTCGTAATAGTTCGGTAGATTTGGTTTGATTGGTGACCAAAGATAAAACATTTGTTCCGTCTCCAGCTGCTGTGGTTCTTTCTCTGCTCTGAGTCAAACCAACCAAACCCTTTGAGCATCCTGTTCCCCTCCAGGCCTGTGGGGGCGCTGCACCGAGAACCACTGAAGGAAATGACACAGAAGAAGAAGACACTAAGAACAACTTCCTTCTTCACCAAATGGAAAGAAAAATGGAGTGGCGTCAAGAATTTCTCTTTAGTTTTTTGTTAAAGACTAAAGCAGGAGAAATGAGCCATTTCTCCTGTTAGCACTAGCCTAGCGTGTTTGTTTTGGTTGTATTTACCCAGAATGCCCTGCGCTATAGTCCACTTCCTGATTTTGTAGTGGTCTCCAGTCCGATTGGCGTTCACATACGCATTCTAACTGTACCAGAGTTCACTTCAACTGAACCCAGACTGAGGTTTGGAGGTGGAGCGGAGTTCACGCTTCCACAAATGAACTGGACTTTCTAAACAAGCGGACTGGAGTCGGATTAAAGCGGACTGAATCGGGCTGCCGTGAATTAATCCTAAATCTCATTTCACAGTAAACTACATTGTAGATGATAAGTGTCCAAAGTGCGGCCCGGGAGCCATTTCTGGTCCCCGGACGTTTTTATTTTGTGACTCTCATATCCAATTCATGAATTATACAAATCTGACCAGGTGCTTTATGCAGACGGCGACTCCTTTATCTTTATTTCAGGCAAACATTACCCACCAATTAATGTCTTCCTTCAAGGGACCATATTAGGTGCAACACAGAGTATCTGTTTTTAATAAACGCTCTTATTTCACTTTAATTTCATAGCAAACAGCCCCATGTGTAGTAAGACATCCAACTTATAAATAAACTATGGAAAAGGTGATGCATTTTGAATCAGGTTAATCACCAGATTCACAGAAATCATCTGAAAAGAAACTCATTGAACCGGATGAGGAATTACTGCATGCTTTCCCAAACACTCTCAGATGTTTCTATCCTAAATGTAGGTCTGTCTGAACACGACTCCACCCGGCTCACCTGCTGGCCCCTTTACCATTCATCAAACTAATCACCTGGAAAGACATGTCGATTGGACCTTTTGCCAGTTTTCTTCCTAACATCAGAGTTCATCTGGGATTATTCCCGACATTCACAGACCTGTTGGGCTTCTGGGAATTCCTGAAACCTGCAGCTTTCCTTTCTGTGGATTATCTGGGCCGGTTCCGGTCTCGCTAACAGAACCGGGGGTTAGCACTCAGCCTGGCTTCAAGTTACTCGCCCGAGGTGAGAGGAGGAAACCGGAGAGGACGCCGCCCTCGCTCATCGCATCACTTCCTGCTCTCTACCGTTTCTCCTGATCAACGCCGCGTTCAGGAACAAAAGCACGGCAGGACTGAACACATGCTAACAACGATTTTCAAATAGCAAAAAGCTTTACTGCTAAACAATAAGTGATCCGCACTAAACACGGAAACAGGAAACCAGCTAAAAACTAAACGTCTCATTAAAAGTAAAAGAAAGTACGGTTCCATTTTCACTCAATTGGGATAATTTAAAAAAAAAAATTTGTTACAGCTGGATAATTGATCAATAATAAAATACATTGAGACAATATATCAATATCAAAGGATAATACGTCTGATCCAGAACCGCACTGCATTCTGGGGGATGTATACAGAGGAAAGGCTTTAGCCGAGCTGAAGCTAACTAAGCTAAGTTGGTGGCTTCAACTCACTCACTCATTCTTTGGTTGCCTAGCAACAGCCTGCAGAGTAACTTACGCAGCAGCGGTTTGTTTCTCCACCGTCCCTCATAACTGTTTAAAAATAAACAGTGGAATATAAACTGTACATAAAACAGGAAAGGTTTGGTAGCATTCCAGATGTCTAAAGCAAAAAACTAATTATCTATAATTATCAGGTAAGAGATAAGATTTATTTGTCATTGTCATCCACAGATTACAACGAGATTGAGACTGATGAATGTTTATATCGTGATACATATTTCAGCCATATTGTTCAGCCCTAAGATGTATTAACTTTTATTTATTCTCTCCATTTAAGCATAAAAACTAAAAATTTCCACCATTTTCTACCTGTAAACACATCAAATATAACTTATAAGAAATCTGACTTCTTAATATAATGCCTTGAAATCAGGCCTCTGTCTCTTTAAGAAGCTCCTGATCTTTCTGAAGCTCTGCCTCCAGGAAGTCATCCCAACATGGCTCCTCTATTAACCCTTTAACAACATTTTACCAGCGTTGCTCTGAGCAGCAGCTCCTATAATGAGCCAGCAGCTAATTGCTGCTGGCTAGTCTGAAGGAGCTGAGTGGGGAGGAGCTGCGTCTTGTAGGCGGGGCCAGGTCCACCAAGGCGTTTCGTGCAGCTGAATGGTTGCTATGGAGATTAAAGGATTTCTCAAACATGAAAGGATCAAAGGAAATAACATAACAGGATGGAAATTCCACATGATACCGCCCCTTTAATAAATGTGTTGTTGCGATTCCTTAGGGTTTTTGGCAGGAATGTGACGCCATAAAACATATCATTCAATCCAGGTAATAATGCATCGCTGCATTTAACCACTGCAGCGCTGGATTTGTGGTGTTTTTATGCTTTCTGGACAGCTAAGCAGTATGAAGGTATGAGGTGACCTGCGGAAATCCTGACAGTAAATCCACAACTTCCTGCTCTCACCTTGAACAGAAACACTTTCATGCAGTTTCTGAGATGCACAGCAGGCTGCAGAGCAATTCCTTTAACAGTCACACCAAATACAGCAGAAACGTATCACTGGCGCGACAACAAACCTAAACATTTCCTCAGTTAAAAATAAAAAAGTCACGCCACAAAGACTCGTCTGTCTTCAGCGGATCGTCGGCTGTAAATGCTCCAACACGCTCTGGTATCTTCCAGTTTTACTGTCCAATTACTGCATTCCTTAGAGATGTGATAAATCGGGCGAACGCTGTTCACACGACGAGAAACAAACTCCAGTATGGCTGCTGGCGGCTCAACGTGACAAAAAACAGCAAATTAAACGATGATTATCACAACAGATCTCTGGAATCAATAACTGCTACTGTTGAACATTTCTTACCGTGGCAACAGATCAAATGTTAAATATCTGAAGTTTTTACTATTTTCTCCACCTGTTTGTTACACAGGAGCATCAATAAATACCAGTAAATTTGAAAATATGACTAAATATTTGTTTGTTTTTCCAATAGCAGTATTTGTGTTTGTGTCATGCAGTCACTTTCATACAGTTATTTTAAAAATAATGTTTTTTAATCATAATTTTTATTTTAACTGCAATAGTACAACAAAATATCGCAGTAAACGTCTAAGTGATATTTTTGTTAAGCAAAAATCAGTTCTGCAGGAATTTATCTGAAGAGCTGAGATGGAAAATGAATATAAACCAAGTTTTTTAACTTAGGGCTTAAACGATTAATTGTGATTAATTATCAATATTAAAGGAATTACTGACTTAAATCAAGCATCTCTATCAGGGATGTTAAAACTGTGGTCTGGGGGCCATGTGTGGCCTCTGAAATAATCTTGATTATTTCAAGCACAAGTCAAGCAAAGTAAAAAAAAAACACAACCCTACTTTTTTTTTTTTTAATGATCAGTTTTTCTTCTTTTACTTTTGTTTTGGATCTCTGAGGATTTATAGATTTAACAGGTAAAACAAAATCACAAAATTTTGAAATGCAAAAATGAACTTAAATTATTATTTTGGCCAATGAGTAACTTAAATTTGCCGGTTTTGGCCTCAAAGGACAAAAGTTTGGACTAAATCTTAATAAAAAAAATACTAACTCTACTAAGGCATTTGCACTAGAAACTAGACCAAAATACTTGGTAAGATTTTGAGTTTTTGCAGTGTAATCATTTATAGAGATCATGAGGACCAGAATTTTCCGCTTACAAACCAGAAAAATCAGGAAACAAGAAGGAATCTGGGTAAATTTTAGGAACTCAAATATGTTGAACTGTGATTTCTAATCCATCATCATCGAGAACCATTATTTACAGTTAATAATGAATTAGAACCACAGAAAGCTTAAAGACGAATCCTCAAACTGGAAGGTGAGCAAACAGAGCAACAAACCAGCGGCGAGGACGGAAAGCAGGAGGAAGAACAAGCAGAGGTGCCTACCTTAGTACCAACTGTTATATCGTGGTGGACACTGCTGTGAAGAAAAGAAAGCATGTTAGAAGCAGCAGGGAGAAAAACTCAAAAACAGCAAAAAGAAAATAACAAACAAATAAAAGGGCAGAAATGGTCGAGGTTAAAGAGACGGCGCGAGCGGAGAGGCAGGAGGAGACGGAGAGGAGACCAAGCAGAGCAGCTGCACCACCACCAATTATTACTACAATTATTATTAACAACTGCTTCTGGGTCGCTCTGCTCTAAAATCATGACTCACACTAAATACTAAATCAGAACCAAACTACAATTAAACAGCCAAAGTGTAACAGTGTGGGTCAGAACTGAAGCCACTGAAGCTGCATTATATCAAACTTTACCACTGACTGGTGCAGTTAAAACATCGATCATATTTAAAGGGCCGATTTGATGTGTTTCCCAGGCACATTGTTCCACTTCATAGCACAATCAAGAATTATGTTATCATAATTTGTTATAAAAATGCTAAAAATGCCAAATATGACTTTAGAAATTTGACTTCCTGATTTAACGCCTTGAGATCAGGCCTCTGTCTCTTTAAAACCTCCTGCTCTTTCTGAAGCTCCGCCTCCAGGAAGTCGTCCCAACATGGCTCCTCTATTAACCCTTTAACGTTTTTACCAGCGTTGCTCTGGGAAGTAGCTCCTACAATGAGCAGCAGGAAATGATAAAATGCAAATAATGAACATGTGTTTGATCACAGCAGAAGTTTTGTTCCTGTTAAATCTGCTTTGGTTAACAAACCGTTTTCTCCAAAAGTCAACCAAATACAGCCTGATGTCGACCAAAATGCTTTAAACGAACTTCTGAAGCAAACGCAACAAGTCCAACAGCTTTTAGGAGTCTGGTTCTGTTTGTTTTACTCCTACTGGTTCAGGAAAATGTGTCAAAAATTTTAACTGAAAACATTAAACAAAATTATCGAGAAAATCCAGAAGTAAACCTGCAGCAGACAGAGATGTCTCACTATGCTACAATAAATACAAAACCAGCTTTCTGTGGACATGAAGGGGAAAAAAACAAAAAACGATCAAACATTTAAGTTTCTGGATGTGTGAAAAAGCTTCAGCAATTATCATAAAATAAATCTTTGCAAAAGAAATGAAAGACAATGATTCACACAGAAAAGACACAGTGGCTCTGAGAAGTCTGAAAATTCGACACAATTCTGAGATGCTAAAAGAATTAGACTATAATAAATCCACTTGGTTCAACTGAAGTTATATACAATAAAACAATATGCAAGATGCACCAAAATTAATATTGTATCGGCTGATTTTAGTCATTTTTGGACAAAGCTGAACCAGTCTGTGAAACTGGGCCGATATTAGCAACCAATGTTTATTTCCACCTTGTTGAGATTTGTGTTTTATGTCAAAAAAATTGGTATTGGATAAAAACTGGCAAGTCAGACTTCCTAAATATTGGTAATCGCCCAGAAACTACAACCAGTGCAGCCCTAGTTCAGACTGGAGTGAAAAAGTCAAATTTGGGTTGAATGATGTCAAACATATAAAAACAAAAAAAGAAGTTGTTCTTTACTACCAAGTGTGCACATTAACAACATTTTAGGGCTATTTGTAACTTGGAAGCACAAGAAAAGAAAAGTAGACTTGAGTTGCCTTGGTAGAAACAAAATCATCTTCTGCACCTTGAAATATAAAAATTATTCACCCATTTCTATCAATTGGATTTATTTGCTGATTAAATCATTTTTAATTAAATAAAAATAACACCTGTTGACAATCAAGCAGAGCGTCACAAGTAAGCAAAGTTGTAAAAAAACAAAGAACAGTTCTAACTGACTAAAACTGGCTTAGAGCCGTTCAAATTAGCGACTGTATTTAGTTTTTATGACTTTTTATTTTTGTGTTTTTATGATGTAAAGTACTTTGAACTGCCTTGTTGCTGAAATGTGCTGCATAAATAACCTTGACTGATTGATAAATTTTCCACGCATTAAGTTTTTGGGTTTAATCTTCCACTTCCTGTACAGCGACCTCCAGGTTTTACGTTTAGATCGTAACGTCATCCATCTTGAACAAAACCTCAGCTGCTTTTATACGGTGATAATAATAGGATGTAAACACATCCAGGTTGCTACAATAACTTCTATTTATTTTTTTTGCATTTACTCTCCAAAACAGATAACGTGGAGAATTTGGAAAACGATTTTAAACGTCACAAACACATGGCGCTTTACCAGAGGTGTGTGATCTTTTCAGAGCTACGTAGGATGAGTGAGAAACCGGCTGGTCGGGCTGAAGACCCCGCAGGGCGTGATGATGACTCCTGACGAAGAATATTCTCCAGCACCAGAAGAGTCGCCTGGTGGGACCTTCAGGGGTTTATGGGTTCTCTAACAGGCTGGACTGGTGATGCAGCAAAACAGCAAGAGGAGCTAAAACTAAATACTCAGAGGGTTTAAACTAAGAAAAATAAAAAGTTCTTAAAAAGAAATGGCATTAATGCCTTAAAACTCCTGTAATTTGACCCGGAAGCATGCAACACACCGCATGTGAAGGTGTGCAAAAACACCTTGGGGAAGTTTAGCTGTGTTCTAGTAATGATTTAATTTAAAATCTGATTATATTTATCAAACTACTTTAAAAAGTTTTTAGAACTAAAATTAAACTCTTTCAAATCTCAACTCACAATTTGCTAAATGTTTCCTCACGTGTAAATATTGTTAAAAATTTAGTTTTTAATACAAAAACAAATTAGGAAAAAATGTAAAACAAATTTTCCTTTGGGTTAATAAGATAGCTTGGATTTTGGATCAAGGCATTCTTTGAGTTATTTTACGCATTTTTCTGTCGCTTAAACAAAACATTTATCAAGTTAAACACCTTAACAAAAGGAAAAAATAAAAAATAAAAACTACAAAAAGTAAGGAAACCATCAATAAAATCCACCAATCAATGTCGTTTCAGTAATACAAGTTACTTCCGTTTACAACTTTGGCTCATAAACAGAACTCCATGTAAAGTTCCAACCACTTAAATTTCCTCTCAATCTTTAAAAGCACAAAAGACACATAAACAACTGATTAGCAGCTAAAAATGTATTTTAGCAATAATTCGCTAATTCGGCTCAGAATTATGTCCCGTAAGTTACTTTTTATTTGTTTTTTCACTTCCTCAAAGTGCTAAAACAGTAGCAGTGGGCGTGAGACACACCGTTACCGTAGAGATGAGAGCTGGAAGTTTGAGACTCCTCCAGCAAATTATTTATAAACCAGACATAAACTAGACAAAAGCGGCTATGAAGCGTCTTTCTCCGGGTAAATCCATGACAGTGTACTGCTGGGTAATGTTCGGGGACTTGTTCCCGCAGATAATGGCCCGTTGAGAGGCTAGCAATGCGGCTAACTCTGCTAACGTAGCTTCGTTTCCTGTTTTTTTGACAAACACAAACTTCCCCGACAGCTTCTTTACACAACAACAGAATCCGATACTCTGTGGAAAACTACAGTACCTTCCAACACGTTTGTGTGTCTGGTATCATATGGAAGTAAACAGTCAGAAACTACATGTAAGAGGAGCAGTGAAGTCGATGAGATAACTCACCCGTCCATTGCACAACACGGAACTACGAAGCAACAGGTTCCAGCCAGCGGCCAGCAGGATTCCCCCATCCACAAACTAGTATCGACCGACAAAATGGCTGGAGGCGGGCCTGTGATTGGACAGATTTACTAAATATGTGGGCGTTGCTTCTTAGACTCGAGTGGGGATTGGCTAACGCGCAACAACAAAGAGGATACGTAACAAAGAGCAGAGATCGTCTATACAAAAGAAGATGTAAGCCTCTGAAGGGCCTACTTTACTAGTGGGCGTTGTCCCGAAAAAAAAAAAAAAAAAACCGCAAATCTGCGACCCCCAAATGTATGGAAGCCCGTAAATGCCACCTTGTAAAAACCCCACAAATATAAGTTTAAGTCCTGTAAAAATTAGATTAAAACTATTAGATTAACAACAAAAGTTTCTGTAACATTACGAGATAATACTATTTGGTGATGAATTTGAAAGTCAGAGCTTTGTGGTGGTTATTATGAGTTTAAGAAAAATAATAAATATGTTTTGTAATTATGAGTTTTCAGTCTTAGTGCTGTAGTCACAAGCTTATTGTTTTGAGGCTAATCATAAAAAAAGAAGTTCAACATTATGAGCTTTAAAGTCTTAATTAAACTTAAAAAGCAAAAATTATGAGCTCTAAAGTCTAAATATTAGAGTCAAGTTGTAATAAAGAAGAAAGTTGTAATTTGAGTCTAATATCATAAATAAGTGTGTCCTGTTCTGTTATTTCTTCCCTCTTTTCTCTCTCTGCTTGTTTCTTGTCTAAATAAAGGGCAATAGTGTACCAAATGTTTTAATGCAAAGATAAAAGATATAAAGTTGTAGTTTGAAATTTTAAAGTCATAGTCGATAGACTGAAAGCTGTATTTAGATATAGTAAAAAACATTAGATTAAGACTCATTGTTTAGACATTTCAAGTTGTAAATTTAGTCATAGCCATTAGACAGGCTTCTAAGTGAAATATTACTGAATTAGAAAGTTTTGTTTACACACAAAAAATTTTGGTGAAAAAGAAAACTGAAACTTGTTTGCATTGTCTCTTTAGCTACTGTCAGAAAGTAAATGGAGTGCTATTTATTCAAATTTCTCTAAATGCGTAAAATAATCGGCACTATTAGAATGATTCCAAAGAAAAACGAGCTCATAACAGTAGAAATTAACAAAAACTGGAGGTACTAGGGAAAAAAGTAGGAGTGGGAGGTCTTACATACAGCAGGAGAAAAAAGTCTTGTTTTACAGAAAAAGATCTGACACAAAACCTGTGATTGTACATTTGATCTTCCTGTTTGTACATTTGATCTTCCAGACAGCCGTCAAAAAGTCATATATAAGGAACTGAGACTAAGAAAGGACTGAAGTTGCTCCTGTGAGAATTTCTATCAGCATTTTTACCAAATTATAAATGATCTATTCCATACTGCCTGACCTATGTACAAAGAATGGTGACATTTCAATGTATACTAACAATTTTAACATAATAAACATCTCAAACAATCTATAAGTGCTGCAGAAAATATCTGGATAAAAAGGTCCAGTCACTTATTGACTATTGAAGTGTTGAAAAACACTTTTCAACTTGGTGCATTGATAATGTAAGAGAAGCAAAGATCCTAAAGAGGCAGAATGTTAGAGAACTAAAACTACAAACTGACAGAGGTTCTGATCCATTTGAAGGTTTTACCAGCTGGTTTCTGTCTCTGTGCTGCAGCCAAGTCATGTAACACGCTAATAAATAATTCCTCTCTGCGTCGCTTTTCAGGAAATGAGTCTATGTGATGGTAAATGATCCAGCAGTGCACAAATAATTCAGAGGGTGCATACACGAGGTGCATCGTTTAACACCTGTATCCATGGCAACACATTTCAAAATAAAAGCTGTCACATTGCATGTCATAGCTGCAAGATTAAAAGTCACAATCAAAAGTTATATTGAGGAGATTCAAAGTCACAACTAAAAGATTTAAACTCATTTGTTTGGACATCATAAATGTAAAGTGATGATGACATGAAAGATAACAATTATAAATTCAGAAGTCATTATGATATTTTAAAAAATTAATCATTATAAGGTAGAAAGTCAGAATTCACCAAGAAAATATTGTTATGTTAGTTTAAATTTCACCACTGTAATTGAATAAAAAATACTGACAATAAATGGATATGAAATAATGAAATAATGTCATTATGAGTTTAGAAGTCACTATTGTGAATAACTATGAAATGCAAAAATAACAATTAACAAAATCCTAATAAGGAGACATACTTCTAATTTAAAAGTAACAGGCAATTGTGAAATCAAAGTTCTTGTCATAAAATACCAAAAAGTAGTATAATTTGGATTAAGTCATATTTGACATTTCTAAAAGTTTGTAGAAACTTTTAGAATGTTAGGGATTATAATTATTAGGTTCCAATGAGTCATAAACATAAAACAATTCTAAATCATCATGACACAAAAATCCATAGTTTCATCATTTTATGAAAATGAAAGAAAATTGTCATTGTGAAGTAAAATTACATTATGTGTAGATTTATTTATTTATATGTTTATGTTTTACAGATAATAATCTTAAAAAGTAATCTCAGCATTATTTCATTATCTCAAAACCTTCATTAATAAAATGATAAACATTTAACAATTTATTTTTTTATGTAAAAAATAGAATTGTGAAATACTACTAAAAAATACTATTTATGAGACGAACTGACTAAATGGAATATAAACAGTCACAATATTAGTTTGCAAGTCATAATTATAAAAAAACTAAAAGTAAAATGTGATTAAAAGTATTATTTAACACATGGTGTATTACTTATTGGATTGGAATTTGCACTTTGAAATACTTTATACATTATAAGTATGATTTTTGTTTACATTTATTTTTTTATGGTGATGGGCTTATCCTTCTTGCCCAGCGGTGCTCAAGTCCTCCAGAGGTCCCATCCTCCAACCTTCAGTCGCCTCTCTGCTCCAACAGGCTCCTTACCAGGCCTGTTCAGAGCTGATCCCGGTCTGTTGGAGTAAGGATCCATCTAAAAGTTGCAGGATGGTGGCTCTCGAGGACTGGACTTCAGCACCCCTGTTCTTGCCTCTTATAAAACCGTTGACAACCATCATGTTGTCATGGCAACATGCTGTTAGGGATCTGAAAATATATATATATATTTCCGTCAGCCTGCAGAGGGCAGTGTTGAGTAACAGTTTGTCACATTTGACGATGACAACTGCTGACGCGAAACAAAGCGGAAGCTCATTGGTCAGGCTGAATGTGAGCACATTTCTTATTGGTCCATTCCTTCACCCCGCCAGTACGACATAGAATCAGCGCCATAATTAAACGGCGCTTGTCTTTAGATGTCAGTGGATTTTTGTTTTTATTTTGTTTTAAACAGGTTCTAACAAACAAAGATGAAAACAGTTTTTGAGGAAAGCGTCTCCTACGTCCATTAGTCATCTAAAGGAGTGGAGCTTCGCCCGGTACGTGGAGCTAAGACGGAGCCGATGCGGCCGGAGCGGGAGGTTAGCAGCGGGCGTTAGCTGCGGGGACCCCGGTGTCACCGTCCTCCATCCACCGCTCACTGCTTCACTCCACCGGCCTCAGCAAGTATGAGCTACCCGGTGAACCTCCAGGCCCTGCCGGGGGAAGTTCTTCAGGAGGTTTTCACTCCGGAAAACATGAGAAGAAGGTGAGTTTGTTGTGATGATGTTTAACTGTTAAGGTGATTTAACTGTTATGACTTCCACAAACAGCCGAGCAGCGCTGAAGTTTAATGGCGTCAGTGTTTACAAATAATTCATCCAAAACAAGATGTCGGCGGCAGTTCTGCTCATTATTGTTGTAACCAGATTAATATAAAACATTCAGGGTACGAGTGTGTTAAGGGCGGATGAGAGGTAGCAGATTAAATGTTCTGAAAACTTTAAAGTTTTAGCCTTTATGAACATTAACTTGTTGCCAAGAACCGGATGCATTTAAAATTTAAACTACCGTAGTTAAAATTTGCTGTATTTGAGGAACACAAGCTAAATAACGTGAGCAAAAAAATATGACGACAGTAATAGTTCTAAAATAAAACTCTTAATTATGAGACATGGACTCATAATTTTGTGGTTATATTTAAATTTTTACTTTAATCTCGGAATTGTGACGTTTTAAATTCGCATAATTGTGGCTTTTTTCCCAAGGAATTTAAAATTAAAATTTTAGAATTTATTATTGTTTGTCACTGTACACAATGAGATTAAATGTAAACTTAAAATTGTAACTAATCTCATCTATTTATTGGTATTCTGACTTTAATTCAATAATTCTGATTTTTTCCCCCCCCTCAGAATTCTGAGAAAAAGAGTAAAAATTCTGATTCTTAATATTCTCGGAGGGAAGAATCGGAATTATGACTCAAAATTCATACTTTTTAAAGTATTGTAATTCTGACTTTATTTCTCAGAATTTTGAAAGAGTCAGAAATGTAACTTTTTAATCTTATGTTTGTAATTACAATCTCAGAAATATGACTTTTTTCCCAGAAGTCTGACTTTTTCCTGTTTCCAACCAGCAGGCGCTCCGTTGGTTCCCTCGCTCAGCTGGCGTTCCCTAAATCCCGCTTGGCTCTGTGGGATGGCAGCGCAGCGGGAGAGAAGCTCCGCCTCCAGTTCTGCTCCCACAGGTAAACGTTAACCTGTTGCTAAGATTTGATTGGAGTTTAATTATGGAGGCTCGTTTTAAAATCAACTAAATAAACAATCTGACTGCAATTATCTGCTTATAGCTGTTTATTTCAGGTGAAAACATTTCACTTTATCTTATTTATAATAAGAATGGTGGTTTGGTTCTGGTTAGTGGGGCAGTGATTGAATCAGGTCGTTGCCTCTCAACAAAACCAAGATCTGTGACCTCTGACCTTTGCCTCCTTGCAGGAAACCTCGGCTTGTCCTCCTGGAGAAAGCTCTGCGCCTGGCGCAGCGCCACGCCCGCCATAGCAACAAGCCCCGCCTCCACTGTTTCCTCCTGGGGTCGCTCTCTGTGAACGAAGGTGAGAGTCGGTTCCCATCCTGATCGATTGGTGCGCTAATGAACCGCTAATGATCTGCTAGCGATCCACAAACAATTAGCTATTTGGTCGCTAACGAGCCTCTAACGGTCAGTTATCAACCTGCTAATGATTAGCTAACGATCCGCTCCATGTCCTGACCTCTGCTGTGACCCCCAGATGAGGATGGGGTCACCGTGACCTTGGACCGCTTCGATCCGGGTCGGGACCAGGCCGGAACCTTGGTGCCGTCTGCTGTCCTTCCTGGAGACGTTCTGGTTCCCTGCGTGGTCCAGACCGAGACGCCGCATGATGCCGTTGTCCAATCAGAGGCTGAGCTTCACCACTGCTTCAAGGTGATTGGTTGATTTCCAGGGTTTGTACAGGTGCTGGGATTTCATTTTGGTGTTTTCAAGGTTTGGAAAGTTCTTGAATTCTACATAAAGTCCTCCAAAAGTGCTTGGAATTCAAACTGCACAGTTTATAATAAAGTGCAATCTAACGTTTGATTAAAGGCCAAAATCTGGAAAACTTAGCAAACCAGGTTTTTAAAGATGATAAAAAAAGATTTTTTTGGAATCACTTTCTGAAGGTAAATCAGACTAAACCTCTTGTTTTAGGTCAGTTAGAATTAGTTCGTTTTTTCTATCTGCTAAATGGCAGAAAACTTTGTGAAAAATAATTTGAGACTTTTTTGTAACTTTCTTTGAATATTTGTGTTTAAGCATTTAATTTGAGCTGGAAAGTTATTTACAAATCTTAACGAGATTGTTTTTATGTAATAAATTTTTATTATTCCTAATGGCTCAGTCACTTATTGATTGTCGTTTATATTGTTACATTGTAACATGTTACAATGCTTTTGGTAGTGGAGGAGCTGTGCAAGTGTTAGACATTTCAAAACATACATTTTTGACATATTTTAGGTTTTAGAATGTAGAATCACAAAAAGTATTAATAACAGGAATAAGTGACATCATATGACAGTTAATTAAAACTGTCATTTTTAGTTAATTTGTATTATTTTTATCTCTAAAGTTTGGTGGAAAGTTTAAAAATTTACCTTGAATTTTTCTGTGTTTTAAACTCTTTTTTATTTTATTATTATTTACTTTTGAAGCTTTATCCTCCAGATGTTGGACGTTGACCCGATCGTTTCTGTTGTTTCAGACGCTGCAGCAGTTGGTGAGCAGCAGACAGACTCTGGATCTGTCCCAGCTGCTGAAGGTCAAAGTTCACGTTGTTTGCCGGCAGCAGGCCGACGCCGCCACGTTCAGCCTCAGCTGGTCGGCCGTCTGTCCTGCCGTCCCGCTGGACGTCCAGGCGGTCCGTGCCGTCCCCATCATCCCCACCGCCCTGCTGAGGGCGCTGACGAGCTTCGGCCGACCGGCGCCCCCCACTGGCCGGCAGAGAGGGTGAGAGACAGCTTTACTCTGACCTACAGCTGGGAAATTAATCAATTTTATCAATTACTAAAATTTGGGTTTTGAAGCATTTAACTTTTGGAAAATCCGATTTATTTATTTATTTTTATTTTGAAACTGCCATCCTCTGATGGCGTTTGTGTTGCTGGCAGGTTTCTGACCATGGATCAGAGCAGGAAGTTGGTTCTGCTGCTGGAGTCGGACCCCAAAGCCTCCAGCCTGCCGCTCGTTGGCCTGTAGGTTCACAAATGTTTTCAAATCCACAGAAACGGACGATGAAAACACGCTTACTGACGTTTCCGTCTTTCTTCCATCAGCTGGCTGAGCGGCGTCACACACGCCTACAACCCTCAGGTTTGGGCCTGGAGCCTCAGGTTCATGTTCGGCTCCGCCCTGCAGGACAGGTAAGAGTTCTGGTTCTGGTTCTGGTTGTGGAAGGTCAGACAAAAAGTCAATCCACAAAGGAATCCTTATTCCTTTTTACTACTATTCAGAACCAAACGAAAGGACAATAAATCAATAACTATAAATCAATAGATAATAGAGTTGATAGAATATTTACTGAACTCTGAGCCAGAACCCCGCGGCATTCTGGGAGATGTAGGCAGAGGAAACCTCTCAAGGTTAGCTTAGCTAAGTTGGTGGAATCAACTTACTCGCTCTCTGGTTGCCCAGCTGGTTGAAATGTAATATTATCACATTTAAATTTCAAAGTACCTACTTGGACATAGAAGCGTCTCTCTCTCTCCAGGGCGGCATAATAAAGGGGTGGGACAATCAGAAACTCAAATCATATCTATCTCCTCTGCCAGCTGTTCCTGAACGGACTCAGTTGTTTTTGCCTGAAGACAATCTGATGTGTTAAAAGTTTCCGGGCCGTAGTTCTGATGATCCCGTCTCTGCTGCGTTTCAGGGTTCTGTCTGAGCTCGGCTGCTTCCTCCTGGTCGTGTTTGGCTCCACCCATAGAACCCCCCAGTTCTTCCAGTGCCGAGATTCCCGACTGGGACCGGGAGCCCAGCTGGACTTCCAGCTGCTGACGGCCTCACAGGCCGCCACGCTCTACCAGGTAACCACCGGCTCTGGTTTCTGGGCCTGACGGGTCGAGGTACTGGGTAACAACGTGTCCGGTCAGCAGGTGGCGCCGGTGGACGGCGGAGCGCTGCGGTGCGAGTTGGGCCCAGAGGATCCCAGCAGGTGGGGCGAAGCGTTCAGAGCGGCTCACAGCTCCTTCAGCAGGTCAGAACTCGCCCAGTTCTTCTAATCAGACCAAGAAGAAGAAGAGCGTGGCGCTGATGTTCGGTTCTGTTGCCAGGGTGACGCCTCCAGCTGCCGGTCCGTCCGTCAGCGATCAGGACTCTGGAGTCGAGGATGAGGACTTTTCTCCCCGACCGTCTCCGAGCCCCCACCCTCCAGCAGCTCAGGTGGATTCACCCCCTCTAACCTGAAGCCTCTAAATATCCGTCCCCTGTGTGTTGGGTTAGCGTTATATTATTATTTTTATTGTGATTTAAATAAAACTCCCTTCACCCAACTGGATAAACCCAGCAGACACCATTATAACCAAGACGCTGCACCAAAGTGTGCAGAGATTCTCAGGTTTATTTATGAGTATAAAAAATAAATGAAGAACATTTAAAGGGACCAATATGCAAATTTCACATTTTGTTTGTCTTAGTTTTTCTATGAGTTTCTAGTGCTTCTTAAAAAAAAGCCCCATTTCTTTAAAAAAAACACATAAGTTGATGTTTGTTGGTGTCAGGATTTGAGCTGGAAGGTTGTTTGTGTTGCTAGGCAACACGCTCACTTCCTGTAACGACTCCGCCGTTCGTTTCGGTTCCAGGCTCGCTGCGTCCAGCCGTCCGTTCCTGAACTCTCCCTGCTGATCGACGGCAGCTTCTCCTCCAATCACAGCGGAGGGCAGCACTCTGGCCCCGCCCACAGGCTGCCTCCAGCCAACAGGAAGCCGGCTTCCCCCACTGCTTCTTCATCAGTGGCACAGCCTCCTCCTCTTCCTCACCTCCACAGCACACCGAACTCCAACCTGCAGCAGCCCTGCGCCTGCTGCTCCGCCCACAACTGCACCTCCATCTTCCCCTCGCCAGCGCTCCTCCCTGCTCCTCTTCCTCCCTCTTCCTCTCTGAAAGTATCTTCGCCCCTCGCCTCCTCACAGCACTACACCCCCAAACATCCATCCACTCCTCCTCTTCCTCCTTCCTCCTCTCATCAGCAAACTCCTCCTTTCTGCTCCTATAAACAGACTCCTCCTCTTCCTCCCTGCAGCCATCCGTCCACTCCTCCTCTTCCTCCTCTTCCTCCCTGCAGCCATCCGTCCACTCCTCCTCTTCCTCCCTGCAGCCATCCATCCACTCCTCCTCTTCCTCCTCTTCCTCCCTGCAGCCATCCGTCCACTCCTCCTCTTCCTCCTCCTCCTCCTCCCTGCAGCCATGCTCCTCCTGCCCCCCTGTGGCACGCAGACCCCCCCTCCCTCACTGGCCCCCCCTGTGGGAATCCCTGCTGTGAGAAAGTGGGCGGAGTCCTGACCTCTGACACCTACCAGCTGCTGCTGCATCAGGACCAACAGCTGCGCCTCCTGCAGGCTCAGGTAAGAACTGCAGCTCGGCTCTCATCTCCTTGGCTGTGGCAGCATCATGCTGAGGGTCTGGAGAGGAGGAAGCCATCTTTAAAAATTCAACAGCTTGATGGGTTTCCCAACAGAACACAGATCCAAAGCATCCAGAATATTCCCAGGAGTTCTTATAAAATTACTACTTTAATGCAACGACTTTCTCATGTCATTACAACTTTATTCTGATGTTATTACGACGTTATTTTGATGTTACAACTTTTTTCTTCTTTATTCCATTGTTATCTGGTTCATGTTGAAGCTAGTAGAGGTGAAATGCTCTGTTGTCATGGCGACAGGTTGTAATGCAGCAGAATCGGATCAGAACATGCAGTGTCAGATCCCAGATGTTCCGGTTGTCTCCTGCAGGTCCAGATGCTGCTGGAGGCCCAGGGGAAGCTGCAGACCTCCGGCCCGCAGGTCCAAACGCCGACGCCCAGAAGCACCGCCAGCGTTGCCGTGGGAACGGGTGAGCCTTCCTCCTCCCAGCAGCTCTCATCACCTCCACGTGTTTCCTCCTCTAAAGCCGCTGCTGTTTGCAGGCGCCAGTCTGTTCTGGGGTCAAAGTCCCGACCGGCCGCTCCTGCAGGAGGAACCAGAACCCGACCCCAGAACTCCGCCCTCATCCTCCTCCAGCGCCTCCGCCTCGTCACATGACCTGTCGCTGCACAAGCCAGAGGAAGGAGCGAACTGCTCCCCATCCGACCCCCACAGGTAGAAGCAG
The DNA here is from genome assembly GCA_903066825.1 of Alfaro cultratus. Taxonomy (NCBI): domain Eukaryota; kingdom Metazoa; phylum Chordata; class Actinopteri; order Cyprinodontiformes; family Poeciliidae; genus Alfaro; species Alfaro cultratus. Next base: position 5,925 of record CAEFZX010022618.1, on the reverse strand, counting down.
GATCCAACTGGGATGAACTGGTGTCGGGTGGCTTTGTACTGGGCAGACGACCAGAATAGTCCAGTTAAGTTTCTGCTCTTAAAGCTGCAGTACGTAACTTTTATAACAAATTGTTTTTTACATTATTATGAAAGATAATCTGTGAAAAAAATCTAGCTTCTCTGTCTTCTCCCAGTGCTAACTAGAAACAACCAATCAGAGCCAGGAGGCGGGATTTAGCGCGGTCAATCATCCTCTGCACAGCCTGTCATGAATGCTCAGGCTAGTTAGCATAGCCACCAATATCGGCAGATTAACGATAAGTTGTTTCTCTGCCATTTAGCAGTCCGTACATGAGATTGATTGACAGCGCTAAGACCCCCCTCCTGGCGTTGATTGGCTGTTTTTGGTGCATTTCGTCAGACAGCAACAGTTCAGGGAGAGGAGATGTCATAACAAACTGTCACCACATGGAGACAGTTTTAATAAATACATAAAAAGTTACAAACTGCAGCTTTAAGGAGGTGAAGCTTTCAGTAAGTTTGTTTCTGATTGGAAATGATGTGAAAGTCAAAGGATAGGAAAAAAAAACATTCAATATAATTTCTGATTTGCAGTTTTGGTGATTCATCACCATAAACCGGATGTTTATGATAAGCCAGGTAGCAAAGGTATCAGTCAGGAGAAGGCTACAGACATTTCTACAATATGTATGAACAATGAATCAAAAGATTCTTCCGTAAAGTTTTGGTTGGGATCAGTGTGAAGTGTGTCTGGGTTTAGTAATGCTGTTATGGCCAATAACTGATATTTACCAATACTGAATATTTCTCCCAAACCTTTTGACATCATAGAAACTCAACCACACCACCAAGTTAAACTACCCACAATCCTTCACTGCATCACTGCACATGACCAAACAAACACCACATGACCTGCCGCCTCCTGAAGCACAAACTGCAGCAAGATGGCCGTAAATATCGGCCCGGTTTTACTGCTCGGACCGGTGCCGATACTGCTGGTCTGTAACGCGTGTTCTGTTGGTTCTGTCCAGCACCAGCGGCCTGCAGAGTCCGGTTCTGGGAGAGAGCGTCAGCATGTACGGACCTCCAGCAGAGCAGCAGAGCTTCTACCAGAACCTGATGGTAACGCCACTTTTCTGATCCAATCAGAACCAAAAGGACAGAAAGCTGAGCTTTACCACGCCGGGATTACCTCATCTGTTAGGGATTAGATTAACCAGCCGATATGAAACACAGGAGGGATTATTCTGGGATTTTTCCATTTGATTTTTAAACATTTTAAGAGATTGTGTAAAAAAATAAAATAAAAATTTCCACTTCTATGGTTTTGTTTTCTAAAACTCTGATGGAGTGTTAGCGTGAGTTCAGAGAAACAAAACAATGACGTTGAGAATCAAGTTGGAGTTGTATTACCTGGATAATATGAGAGAGTCATGAAAGTAATAGAAAAGTCACAATATCCAAAGTTATAATGGGAGAATAAAATCGTAATAATAGATTAAAATTACAACAGTTGCAAAAATGACAAAGTTGCAACAATACTAGTATAAATTCTCAACAATACAAGAACAATAATTCCAGTATAAAGCAGTAACTCCTTCACAAAATCTTAATTAAGAGGAGAATGTTGAGCATTTTGTGAAGCTGTGCTTTGTATTGGTTTTAATCTTTAACACGTCGGCATCAAATTATTTTCAGCAGAACTTTGAGACGATTGAATCTGTTCAGAAGAACCGACCACAATCGGGTTCCGTTAGATCCTAATAACTATCAAACCTTTTTCCTCCTATTTGTACGTTTTTATTCTCATAATTTCACAATAAATAAATAAATATGGCAGTCTGGCCGAATTTCTCCGTCCTGTTTTGTTAGATCAGATGGTTCTGATGGGTTCCAGCGGGCCGGTTCTGATGAATCTTCTTCCTCCTCAGACTCAGCTCAGCAGCCGCCTGCAGGAGTCGGACAGCAGACAGGAAGCAGAGGACGACTCCAACAGGAAGAGCCCGTCTGCGTCCCACCACTCCCAGTCCTCCCACCACTCCCAGTCCTCCCACCACTCCCAGTCTTCCCACCACTCCCAGTCCTCTCATCACTCCCAGTCCTCTCATCACTCCCAGTCCTCCCACCACTCCCAGTCCTCTCATCATTCCCAGTCCTCCCAGCTGTCCTCTTCCTCATCCGACAGGAAGCGGGACCAGAAAAAGAAGAAGAGTCCAGACAGCGACGCCGTGACCCAAGCGACGCTGCGGCGGCTGCAGCAGCTCGGCGTCGCCGTGGATACGGAAAATCTGACAGAGTTGGACAAGAACCGAATCAGAGCAGTGGAGATGGCCAGGTACTGGTCTCACCTGGATGGCTGCTGGTTTATACAGGTTTATACGACGTCAGTGAAGGAAGCTAGCAAAACTACACTGTTCTAACTATTTAAAGGGGCAGTGTCACGTAAAATCCACTTTTTGTCTTTCCATCATGTTTTAACGATTTTCACATGACTCCGCCCTCTTAATACGTCCGGCCTCCTCTGTCGGCCCGGACCGCGTTTGGGTCGCTGATGATGTCAGCTTGACTTATTTGATCACGCTGTGGTCAACGGTCGTGGTCCGCTGACAACACGCTACCCGGTGTTAAAGCAGCAAGATAAACGCCATCAGTAACCATGGCAACCAGAGACAGTTTAAAGTTGCTGTATTTACAATCAATACTTTTAGGTGACGTTTGACCTTTGACCCATTGTTTCTCTCCGGCAGCACCTTGGCGACCATCGACCCAGCGGCGGTCGTCTCCAGGCTGAGCGTCTCCGAGGCGACGGGCAGTGGTCTGTTCGCCGACGGCAGCGTGGACCTGAGCCTGGAGGCCAACGCCATCGCCCTGCGCTACCTCAACCAATCACAGCTCAGCAGGCTGTCCCTGGGAGGCCACGCCCCCTCCGGCTGTGGCGACTCCCTGCTGTCGCCTAGCAACATGTCCCTGGCCACCAGGAAGTACATGAGGCGCTACGGCCTGATCGAGGAGGAGGAGGAGGAGGAAGAAGAGGTCAGAGGTCAGGAGGCCCGACAGCCACTGAGCGACGCGCTGAACCTAAAGTCCCTCCCACAGAGTCAGCTGATCCGGGAGCTGCGGCCCAAAATGCAGCTGCTGGCCGGAACCAGAACCGGCGCCGGCGAGGAGAAAGAAAACCGAACGGTGCCGGTGGGCCGGACCGGTCCAAACGGGCCGCAGCCGGAGGGATCGGTCGGGAACATCCTGGACCTGAGCCGCCTGAGGCAGCTGCCCAAACTGTTCTGACCCGACAGAACCAGAACCAAACCTGGACTTACTTTAATATATGTGAACTTTAGATGAAGTCGGGTTCTGGTTCTCTTGGACCAGAACCTGGTCAGATCAGCTGATCTTATTTTTTTTGTTTTCTGGTTTTCATGTGAAATTCCTTCTGCACTTTTTTAATATTTATAATTTCACAAATAAAATTTGCTTCAGATTTTAAATAAACTGTTTCTGGATGTTTAATTACAGAAAACAAAAAGTAAAATTTCTGTATTATATATTTAGCTCTGCTTTAAATATATTTACCCTGAATTAAATTATTTCTGTATTTTTATTTTTCCTCCCTTGTTACAGCAGCAACTTTTGTCTTTTTATCAAATGTTTACAGGAAAATAAACTTATATATCAGATCCGGTTTTTAAATCCTTCCAAAAACATTTATAAAATTAAAATGAACAAAATATTCTCAACATTTTAGTCTCAAAACACAAAAATTATTTGTGAGGGTTTTTGTTTTTTTTGGAACCAGCCATCAGAAATATAAATTTTGATGATTTCTTTGAAAAGGTATTATAAAGTCAGAATTTCTAGTGAAGTTATTTGGTCAAAAGTTTCATCCAAGACTGTTTTATTTAAAGTGAACTAAGATATTTTCACATGAAACTAGACAAAAATAATAAATCAGACATGTAAACAGCCACATTCTTTGCTTAAACGTAAAACAATTAAATTTTGCAAAAAGTAACATTTTTACCCAAATTTAAAATTTTCTGCCCAAAGTTTCCCTTTCCAAGAATAAATATATCATAAAGCAAATATTTGACCTGAAAAACTGCAAATATTTTTGAAGTTCAATTTCAGCAAATTATTTATTTATTCAGAAATAATTTATTTCTAAATTTAAAATGTATGTTAAAGCTTTAGCAGCTGGAAACAATTTCAGTGCAGTTTAATATAGTTTTGTTCTTGTGCGTGGGTTTGAGTACTGACCTGTTCAGGTATTGATCGGTTCCGGAGGGGTTCGTTGTCATGGTGACGGCGGCGGGTCGATGTTTCAAAGGTTGAAGTGGATTTGAGGTTGCTCTGCAGGACAGTGACCTGTTTGCAGCTCAGACTGCTCTCGCCTCTGGACTCGCTGCGCCGTACCTGCTCAGGTAAATTCCTCGTTTTTAGCAGATGAATTCTGGTTCTGCTTCAGGTTCTGGTAAATTTGTGTTTTTGTTTGGGTTTTTAAATGTTTCTGAAAGTAAAAGTTACTTGAACATCAGCCTTTTGGCCTCATTGATGTTTGATCAATATCTGCAGTCTGTTGCTGTTTACCTCAAGTTTCTGATCAATAAGTGAAGGAAAATCTTCCTGTTTGTGTCCGACTGAAATATGAAAAAATAAAAACTTTATTGCTCAGTTTGTTAAAACAGCAACGCAACTTGAACATCTGAAAAAGTCATCATACGTTAGAGGGAGCAGCTGATATCAAAAGTCTTTACCGTCACTCTGCTTTAATTCAGCCGATTGGAGGCTTTCCCAGCCTGAGTGGCCTAGTTAAAGGCTGGAATCAAGTCCAGCCTTTAACTAGGCCAATACAAAACATTCATGTTTTTGTTACTTGTTTTGCATCGGTGCTGAAAATCACAAGTTAGAGGTCACAACGTGTCTTCAGGTTGGTTGTTTCTGCAACTGTTAAAGACATTTGCTCACGGAAGTTGGTGTGTGAGAGACAATTGCTGTTTTATGGACAGTTGCTGTGTTAGGGACAGTTGGTGTGTTAGGGACAGTTGCTGTTTTAGAGACAGTTGGTGTGTTAGAGACAGTTGGTGTGTTAGAGACAGTTGCTGTTTTAGGGACAGTTGCTGTTTTAGGGACAGTTGGTGTGTTAGAGACAGTTGGTGTGTTAGGGACAGTTGGTGTGTTAGAGACAGTTGGTGTGTTAGAGACAGTTGCTGTTTTAGNAGTTGCTGTGTTAGGGACAGTTCGTGTGTTAGGGACAGTTGGTGTGTTAGGGACAGTTGGTGTGTTAGAGACAGTTGGTGTGTTAGAGAAAGTTGGTGTGTTAGGGACAATTGTTTTAGGAACAGTTGCTGTTTTAGGGACAGTTGGTGTGTTAGAGACAGTTGGTGTGTTAGAGACAGTTGCTGTTTTAGGGACAGTTGCTGTTTTAGGGACAGTTGCTGTTTTAGGGACAGTTGCTGTGTTAGAGACAGTTGCTGTTTTAGGGACAGTTGCTGTTTTAGGGACAGTTCCTGTTTTAGGGACAGTTGCTGTGTTAGAGACAGTTGCTATTTTTGGGTCAGTTGCTGTTTTAGGGACAGTTGCTGTTTTAGGGACAGTTTCTGTTGTAGGGACAGTTTCTGTTTTAGGGACAGTTGCTGTGTTAGGGACAGTTGCTGTTTTAGAGACAGTTGCTGTTTTAGGGACAGTTGCTGTTTTAGGGACAGTTCCTGTTTTAGGGACAGTTGCTGTGTTAGGGACAGTTGTTGTTTTAGGGACAGTTTCTGTTGTAGGGACAGTTTCTGTTTTAGGGACAGTTGCTGTGTTAGGGACAGTTGCTGTTTTAGGGACAGTTGCTGTTTTAGGGACAGTTGCTGTTTTAGGGACAGTTGCTGTGTTAGGGACAGTTGCTGTTTTAGAGACAGTTGCTGTTTTAGGGTCAGTTGCTGTG